>LIAE01008217.1:2763-28772 GCA_002287525.1 Diploscapter pachys | reverse complement strand
GATTGACCTTTTGCTTGCTCCTCGCGAAACAACACCAAGTCATAGACACTCTGTGTGACTGCGTCCTACACCAACCGGCCGGTTTCCGAAAATAGTCAGACCAAAAAGAGAAGGGGAAGGATGCTCCTTGAAAAAGAAGAAAGGATCAAGCACAGAAGAGAGCAATAGGTCATAAATGATGAATGAAGGGGACAATTGCAGCTAAATGCTTCGACTGTGGAAATGTTCCTGAATGGAGGAACGACGGACCCGAATGGCAGGTGGTACAATGCAATCAAGAACAGACATCAACTTTGGCCAAATGGCAGAATCCCTTACACACTCAGCAGTCAATATTCAAGCTACAGGTAAAATCAGCTTCTTTAGAATATTGAGATCATTTCTAATTAGTGTAGGCTTTACTCGAATGAATTACAAATTGAATTTTTATGACCTTATTCAATCGCAGTTCTTTTCTTTCAATCTTTTCCATAAAAATAAACGCGTTGAAAAATGACTGCTGACTTGATAAAGTCATTGAAACACTTACTTCTCCAGAATCTTTTCTGAATAGAATTAAAATACTCTGAAATTTTTTTCTTTATTTCAGTCGATCATTGATTGCCTCGGCTATGCAGGACTATCAAGCTCACACGTGCATTCAATGGGTTCCTAAGCAGGCCAGCGATGTCAACTATGTCTACATCTACCCAGATAGAGGATGCTATTCCATGGTCGGCAAAATGGGAGGAAAGCAATCCCTGTCTCTCGGATCTGGATGCATTCAGAAAGGAATCATTATCCACGAACTTATGCACGCTGTCGGATTCTTCCACGGTCTGCATTAGAATTGGGGAATAACAAAATAACTAATAAAAACTTGCAGAACAGAGTAGAACTGACAGAGACGATTACATCACGATAATGTGGAACAATATTCAGCCTGGAATGCAAGGTGATAAACCATTTCTGCAATTGGGACAGGATCTAAAGTGAATTTCAGGTCAATTTGAAAAATATGGTCAGGGTACAATTCAGTCTCTGGGAACAAGCTATGATTACACCTCGATTATGCACTATGGATCAAAGGCATGCAAATTTCGAGTGTCTAAGGTGTGAAATCAGTCAATTTTAGGCGTTTTCACGAAATGGACAACCAACTATGGTTCCCAAGCAGAAAGGAGCTGAGATCGGTCAGAGAGGAGGCTTTTCCAAAGTCGACATGTACAAAATCAACAAGCTCTATGGATGCCCTGTCGGTAAGGATGTTTTCTGTAACTTGCGAATATCATTCTTCTCTTTGATGAGGAATACTTTCTGAACTAGATATTGGACAAGTATCGTATTAGTCAATGTCAGTGCGATTTTCAAAAACAACTCTCTGCGTATAAATGTTTTTTAAAACAATTAACCATCAACAGCAAAGCTGATCTTCACGCATTTTTGAACCCTAAATTTGTTAATTTAGGGAAGATACTTGCCTTCTAATGCTCATTATCAATTGTTAAATTAAAAAGAAGCAGTACATATTCAGATGGCGAGAAACCTTCGACTCAAACGACGTCACCAGTGACCGTTGCAACAACGACTAGCCCGACGCCGTACACTCAACCAGTTTATCCTTCGCCTCCCACACCCTTACCTACAGTTCAACCAACTGATTGCCGAAATACCAGAGCTGATTGCGATGATTTGGCCAAACAAGGTGAAAATTCCATGAGAAATGCAAACCGATCTCCCTTCTCTAAAAAATTTAGTTCATTTTCCAATAGTTTCTAACGAATGCGTGTGATGATTTTTGGTTAAAGCTAGCTTGTAGATTTTTACATCTCCATTTGAGTAAAAAGAAGAAAAAACTAACATAAGCGGAATCAATCTTCCTCTGAAATTCTAAAACAATACAACTTTTGAGTCTTTCTGATCTAACTAAGTTGAAATGAGAACTTCTAGAATACTATCGATATCATTTTGAGAGTAGTTTTTCTGCAGGATGGTGCACCCGCAATCCCGGCTGGATGAGAAGTTATTGTGCGATTTCGTGCGGTTTTTGCGTCCCGACGACAACAGCAGCTACCACTCAGCCTTCTCAAACAAGTGAGTTGTGCTTCAACCGTTCGTTATGATAAATTTGGACCCTGGAATTCGGGATGCTTACCCATTTTGTTCATAAACCTCAAGGATACCAATGAAGGTGTATTTTCCAGCGAAGGCCCCTCAAACCCTGCCTCCAGTCCCGACATACCCAACTCTTCCTCCTAATCCAGTTACCGGAGTCACTCTTCCTGCTCCTTCAACTGGAGTTCCAAGTGATTGTGAAGATTTGCGAGTCGATTGTCTCGTTTTGGTCTCGCAAAGGTAATTTATGAATTTTCTGAAGAAGGAAAAGATCTTTTATAAATTTAAACTGAAAGTTCCTATGAAAATGAGGCTTCTTTTTAAATTTATTGTAATGTTCGATCTCAAAACATTATAATTTTAGGTATTGCAAGTTTGCACAGAATTTCATGAAAACCTATTGTGCGAAGAGGTGAAATTTTCAAACCAATTATCTTTCACAATAAGAGATATTTTAGTTGTGGCTTCTGCTACAAGCCACCTCCAACTGAAATTCCTCTTCCTCCAAGCGGAACACTCTCGCCGATTGTACCAACCCTCGTCACCAGTCCGAATGTGGTTACGTTCGCGCCACAAACCACTACTAGGTAAATTTGAAATTAATTTCGAGGAAAATAGCCCCCCTATCTAGTCCAATGACCCCCCGAGGCAGACCCACATCCACTCTACCACCGCCTACATCTCCGCCAATCACTTCAACTGAAAACCCCACAATCAACTCATGCTTCGATAAGAAACACTTCTGTATTCACTGGAAAAATGCTGGTAAGAGTGATTCATCTGTCGCAAAACTAGCGTAAAAATTTTGAGAAAAACTCCATTACATTTTGATCATATTTGTGCACAATCTCGAACCTTTATCCAAACTGTCAATCAATATTATCAGTTAGCTGTTTCAAAAATGATAACGGTTATTTAGGTTTCTGCGAAGGAATCTTCATGAATTATATGAAGAAGAATTGCCGAAAGTCGTGCGGACTTTGCTAATTCATTTGTGAATATTTGGATCAAAATGTAAGTTAGCAAGTTTAAAGTAAAACCTATGTTATCTTTCACTTTGACACTTTTGCCACAATTAATAAGTGATTGTCGCAATTTTGTCATGCGTATTATGCTGTCAGGATGCATACAATTATACAATTATGTTAATTCAATTTCTAAACGAATAATTGTATGCAGTATGATGGAATTAATTCTTTCAAATCCTTCTTCGTTCTCATTGGTAACAAGGACCAAATTGTACCGATAGTCATTGCCCTTGATTGGATTTGTGAATTAGTATTTACATCTCCGATTTGAGTAACGTCATTTTCGACGTGTGTCTGTGCGTATTTTCATGTGAAATTTTCTCCTTTTCCGTCTTTCATGCATTTTTAGAATTAATTTTGATTATGATTATTATCGATTTTAATCAGTTCGTACTTCATGTAATTTATTTTTTGTGCGCTTCATAATAGGTTTCTATGACTAGCATACAGCATTTTGCAGATCAAGAAATTGAACATTTCAAGGGTTTTTGTGAAATGCACAAATTCTATGATTCTTCCCAATCGTGCCGGTGACCCATTTGTGAGATAGTCTTTCTTCATTCATTTTCACCCGATTTGGCTCTTGTTTTTCCATCTAAATTGTCAAATTTGCTCGGTTTTACTTCTGTGATTACTTGTATCTTTGTAATTTCAAATAAAATCAACCGATAGTCCTCATCTATTTCAGAAGAGCCTCAGATTATCGATTGACTTTTCTTCCCTATTTTTCTTATTTATTTTGTGTATTTTCGTCATTTCTGATGCAATTCCAGTTTTGATGCCCAAAAATGTCGTCTCTTTTCCGCTGATAAATAGATAATAAGAAGAGTCGCACGAACTCTTTCGCAAAAAAATAAGAAAAAGGAAGAAAGAGTGGAGTCAAACGCAAAGCAAATTGCCGAAACATAAAAAAACGGCCAGGTGCAAAAAATGAAAAGAATAACGTGGAATGTATTAAGTATACCTGAACGAGTCAACAAAAATTCCATGTTCAGATACTGGTAATTAGTCATTAATCAATGACTTCAATCAAAAACACACAACTTAATGTTTCGAATAATGCTCAAATTTTCAACATACCACGGATCTTCAAAAATGTTTAATTTTCCGCGCTACGAGAACGATTTGAATAATGCATGATAGCTAGAATTCAAAATAACTAAAATTCAGCTTGAAAAAGGCATGAATTCGACAGCCTAGAAATACTTGAAATTTCTTCTTTGCAAGGATATCATTTATAGCGACAAACAGATAAAAATCGAATTTTAAAAATGATACTAAACAAAAGTCGACAAGTCTTAAAACATTTCTCGCCAGTCCAAGGCGCTGTCACGGCACATTTCGACAGTCGAAATAACTTCGTTCACTAAACTCCCAAAAACTAGTTGGAGAAAAGAGGTATGAAGAACGAATCTAACTTTCATCTGAAAAGGAGCTTTATTAACTTATTCCGTTAACTTTATTCTTATTCGTAAACACCAGAAATAATATTGTCATGAATCGAGAATAGTTTTAACTTCTTTCTTCAAGTCATTACTGAAAAGTGATACTGTATGTTTGTAAGAAATTGTTGAAAGAAAGGAAGCATTGCTCTGCCAAATAACAACATCAACTAAAATCTAGAAGAAACGGAACAAAATTTGACAGAACTCGAAAATTTTGGACTGAAAATAAGATAGGGTTGAGGGCGCAAAAATTCTAACTATGAAAAACTCGGGATCTAATTGAAAATCAAAACAACAAAATGAACTAACTTTGATAGAAAAGATAATATCATCAGAAAGGAATTTGAGTAACAAATTTCGGAGATAAGTCTCGATAAGCCGAGATAAAATAAAAGGAGATGAAGAGATTAAAAAAAACACCAACAACAACAAAAACAAAAACAAGAATAAAATAAAAGTAACCTGTTACTCACGATGAGAGCTGATAGAGTGATTAGGGGACTGAGGGACAGAGGAGGAGGGAGGAGAAGAAGCCAAAGGGGTGGAGGAGGTCTGCCGGATGTGGATGTGAGCAGACTGACTGGGCAGTTCGCTGGAAGTGACTGTGGTGAGGGGAAAGCCCTGAGTGGAAATGTGCAGAGGGCCTGCAGAGGCAAGAGGCTTGAGCACGATGGTCATCCACTGCTGCGTGCCGTCTCCGTAATAGCTGATCGACAGGGGACTGTCCGCCGACTCCCGAGTGTTTGCTGATCCACGTGACTGAGAAAATAACATTGAAAAGTACGAGCAAAATATTTCAAAACATTGATTTGGAATAGCTGAGATGAATAGAAAAGAATGAAGAGTGAAGATCAAGGATGATAGAGATTTTTCAAATTTTAAATTATTTTTTCCGAGTTTTGAACAAGAACTACGGTCGTCACTAATGAAGACTTCGTGCCATTTCACTTCAGCTTTACCAAGTTTTGCAATTTGCGAAAAATCAAATAAATGCCAACCTGCTGAATGGTGATGGTGGGAGGCATCTGCTGTTGAGCCTGATTGACTGCCTGTGCCTGAGGCTGTGCAGTTTCAGCAGCAAATTGACTGATTGTGGGTCTGTTAACGAGAGTCGTTTTGTAGTCGGGAATCGATTGCGACGGAGAATGAGGCAGAGATGCTGTCGGATCCATGTTGTTCACTGGCTTATTTGGGATTGAGCCTGAATTTGGTAATTTATGGAAGAAAAACCTAAGAGAAGTTTCAACTTTCTCTTGAATACCTGTAATTTTTTAAATTAAACAATAACACAATAACTAATCCATTTCCTCGTGAAATCTCTAATAGAAGCCAATGAGCCACTATCTTCATGAATTCGTTTGAGGGGGAGGGGAGCTTTAATCAAAAGTTTGACTAAAAATCATACCATTTTTGATCTGGAAGAATGCATTGTACTGGCCCTGCTCGTTCTGCTGCTGCCCGAATTCATTCATCATCTGCAATTCATCTCTTCACCCTCTATCTTTTTCCCTCATTCCAACCTGTTGCATTCCCACTTGCACTCCTTCATTCTGCATCTGCTTTGCTTCCATCTTCTGTTCCAACGAATTCGTTCCTGCCATTGCAAAGTTAGTCATCACTAAAATTAAATGAAGTTTCATTATTTTTCTCTAAGATTTGGTACTATGTTCAATTCAATCCAAGAAACGTGAAAAATAAACATTCTTACTCGCATGAACGTCGTTGCTCTGCATCTGCGTGTGGGTCAAAGTGAGTGGAGACTGCCCGAGTCTGCAGCCGGTTGCAGGCAAATTCGATTCCAACTCATTCGTCTTCTGAAACCGAAGAAAATATGAAGAGGATAAAATGAATAGAACCTGGAAATGATCCTTGCCATTTGTATGCGAATTGTCGTCTGCATTCCTCTCGGCAGTCGCGTCCCAAATCGCCCGATTGAACAGATTCTGCAAATCAATTCGTTGTTCATAAGGATTTGTAAAGTTTCATATTTTCAAGAAATTTCATTTTCTGATAAAATTCAATTTTTCACAAGCCTTATGTGCATGGTAGTGCAAAAACGATGATCGCACCCTGACTCCACATTTCTTGGACTCTTCAGTCTGCTGTTGCTGCTGAGTGCCGACAGTCGAACTGGAACTGCCGAAACGACCGATTGTTGCGTATGGAGATCGAGACTGATTGTGGACGGACTGTGCAAGAGAAGGGTCGGGGAATCCGGACGAGCCACTTCCAAAGTCAGTCGGGCCGACGAAATTCGCTGGAAATGTTACATTTATAAACTTTTGACGAATGTGATAACATTTTTAGAAAATACTCATCCAATTCGCTTTTAAAATTTCCTTTCATTTGATTTTTATAGTTTCTCAAACGATTCGCTCAAAATATTCTTTTTCATCTTGAAGATGAAAAGGCATACAATGAGAAGAGTCGCGCTGGCTGAGTCGAGAAAACGACTTGGAAAGAATTGCAAGTTCATCTATCAAACCATATCGAGGACTCGGTCACTTTGGGAAAGATAAATAAAATTTCTAGATGATAAGTAGCGAGTGAATTTGTCAATTAACCAGTGTCTTACGATTCTCCTGATTGCGTCTGTTGTGCATCCTCAGTGCGAGGGGCGGTCTACCGAATTCCATGGGCGCATTCCCTGCCCCTCTCCTGTCGAATTCGCTCTGTCCCTGCACAACTCCAATTTCCTTCGTGCATTCCCGAGACACGTGGCCTGTGCCCAGGCAGCGGAAGCATTGAATATCCACATTGTCTGAAAAGTTGGGTTGATTAGATCAAGAATGATATGGAGAAATGTAAATTACGACTCTTATCATTGATTTTTAATCTTCCTCTCCCTAAAGACTACTAAACATTTTTAACTAACATATCTAGAAATCGTCAAAATGTCGAAAACTCGTCATTTTCTCCAAAATTTTGAGGAAATGAAAGAGGAAGATTTCATTCTTACTGGGACACTTTCTCGTCGGATGTCCGATTTCGCGGCAGCGAGAGCATCCTGCAACACGAGAATTAAATGAATTGCATGAAATTTGTATAATAATTCTCGAGAACATATTTACAAGAAAAAATCGCAACTGCAGCGCAGTTAGTGTCTTTGAAGTGAGTTGCAAATTTACCCGAGAAAACTTTCAGCTTACTTTTCTTGGGACAATCAGTGGGCAAGTGATCGGACTGCTTAGTCCCGCAGTAGCGACATTCCCCATAGTTGAAGCCATCGAATCCAGTGCCTGCTGACGTGTCTCCCCAACCGAAAGTCGCAGTCGAGTCGTCCATCGACATCCCTCCGAATGCATTCGCGATAGCGCCAAACTCGCCGCCCATCTCCCGTCTGCCGCCGCCACTCTCTCTGCGTCCTGTGCCCCTGCCGCGAGTCGACGACCTTCCCATCGGCCTCTCGTTCTGAAAATAGAAAGGCGATGATAAATTTCATTCAATCCAAAAATAGAAAAAGAAGCTAAGATGCAAATAAGGAATTAGGTGTCGTCTTCCAAAAACCAAAATAATGAAAAGCATAGAAGACAATTAAATCTTCAATTTCATTTCTGCTTCGATTATTTCAATTCAGAAGAAGAATCATGAAGTTAGAATTCAGACCCAAAATTCGAAGGCGTGTTTCTCCCTGTCGGTCTGCCCGTTGACGGCGAACTTCACGACGGACACTTCGCCCTCTTCGCTCTGCAATCCGCCCGTCTTCACGAATCCCGCTGGCGCCGTCTGAAGATGCAAATCACATTGTCAGAAATGGCAATTGTCCACAACCTTTGTAGCGAATCCTGATCCCGGTTTGCCGAACGAGGTCTCGCTGGGCGTGGTGACAGGGCCGCCGAAGAATCCGCCACTCGACCCAAAGCCAGAGCCTTTCTGCGTGGGTGAGAAGGGCGACGACGAACTGGAGCCGAACCCCGACTGCCTCGATGGGTTGGCCTTCTCTGAAAATTGATGAGTCGAAAATTTTTTTAAATAAAAAACGCCAATATATTACAGCAAGACTTCTTTTATAAAACAACGTAGTATTTTCTTTTCAAAACACGAAAAATGAAGGACACTTCTATCTAATGAAAATAGTACTATTTTTAAAACAGTCGACAAAATCAAAGTGATGAATTTCCGATCAAGTTCTTGAAATGCTCACTGTAACTTTGTGAATATTTAGGCCTAATGCGCTTTCTTGAACTAACCGAAACCAGCTGCGGCCGTGTTTGAAGCCGAACTGCCGAAGAAAGCGCCATAGCCGGCCTGAGTGGACGACGAGCCGAGTCCCTGCATCGACTTGGGCTTCTCTACAACAACATCATATTATATGCAGATTAAGAATTGCTTCATTCATACCTTGTTCATTTGCAGACTGTATCTGCGCAGAGGCAGTCCCGATCCCCAGCCCGTACATCGTTTTCGGCTTCTCTAAAATCAATCAGTTAGAAGCCATTTGATCATTGAAACTCAATTCTTCAGGATTTTTGGAAACTCGAAGCTTGCAGAGTCACAAGATTTTTCCTGCAGCATTTGATGTAACTTCTCACTCATTCGAAAGTCTTATTTTTCATTTATCCCAACTCCCACTCATCCCACAATTCTTCTCCAAGTATTTCTAACAAAGATCTTCAACATGAATATGTCTTCTTCCCCTCCTTACCCTGTTGCATTGCAGCGGGTTTGTCAGTCTGCGTCTGCAGTGCCTGTGCGATTGTCGAGCTGCTCGTCGAGTCTCCAGCCACAGTCGCGGATTTGGCCGGCGGATTCACTGCGAACGGGTTCCGAGGCGGCACAGCTGAAACTTGGAATGCATAATAAATTGACATCTTCTTCTCGATTGCGAAAGTTAATTCCTTACCTTTGATCGTAGGAGTTTCAGTAGTTTCTGCAGTGGCGGCCGCTTGAATGCCTCCCAGTGGCTTCTTAGCGTCCGACTGTGCCGCTGCCGACTGCCCGAATCCTCCAGAAAAGCCCCCGGACAGGCCGCCTGACTGCGAGCGGAACGGCGCTAAACGAACGAAATTTATTTGGCAGAAAAAATAATAAATTTTCCTTGGAAAATTAGACTTTTTGTAGTCGACCGTGAAGTGTAACTCCTTTTTATCGGAGCATCTTTGAAATTCTATCGAGTACCGATGTAGAGGAATGGTCAAAATTAGTAATTTCTCGGTAGAAATTCAAAAGAATTCCTCATTTCATCTCAACTCTTCCCTCACCGTTAGTGTTGACGTTGGCGAACATGTTGCGTCGATCGGTTGCTTGCAGTGGTACAGTCGAGTCGCTGACGATTGATTCTGGAGCAGAATTCGAGGCTGATTCACGAAAAATCGATAATTTGCGAAAAAATCAACGGTTATTTTAGGCCGAAGCGAAAAATGAAGTTGCCTGTCTGTAACCCGCAGAGCTGCGTTCAATTTCGACAAGTGGTTGTTTTTCTCGATTTTTTTATTTTTTGGTCTTTTTTATCCGGATTTGTTGCAGCTTTGTATGGATTCGATCCGCAGACGGTGTCGCGTGACTGAGTGCAGATGGCTGTAGCCCTCAGAGTGATCTATCGCCAAGACGGCCGCCATCGCTGTCGCTATCATTCTTCTTCTCTGGTGTTCGTTTTCTTCTTTCAACAAAAAAAAAATATTTGTTTAGCTTCTTGAACTTCTTGAAAAATTCGTCCAATTCACCGATCTCTCATTTGGAAGTCTCACCCACTTTCTTTCTTATCTATTATATCTTCCTAAAACAACGATTTTCTTTAAAATGGAACATCCGGAATTTTTATTCTGATTTTTTGAGGGTATTTTTCTTTTCCAGTTTTGGAATTGTACAACTACAGGTCGACATCCTTCGCGACAAGCAGTATCAGTGGCAGATAGATCATGCGATTTTCGTGATTTTGTTTCAGAAATCGAAATAATGACTGCAGTATCGAAGTCGATCGAATAGAATGCAAATGAAAATTAATCTTTCAATAGTATCAAATTCTAGGAGGGTTAACTGATGTGAGTAGATATTTTTTTAAAATCAATTTTCTTCAATTTCTCAAATACTCAAGTTTACGATTTGTTTAGGCTAGGGAATTGCAAGTTTGGCGAATACTGAAATGATCTGTATACACGAACTTAAATTAAAAATTATCCCTATCCTGGACTCAATATTTCGATTGAAAACCGCACGAAAGTCGCAAATTTTGCTTTAAACGAGGTCGAATAGGATAAAGCATTTTATAAGGCAAATGATAAAGCGAATTCTTAGAGAACAATTTTGAGTTGAACTTTCTGTAAAAGAAGCAGAATGTCAAACCTTCAACAAAACGCTAAAAGTGCATTCAAACTATCGGAAAAGTCGCGTTATTTGTTGTTTTGTTTGTCCACAAGAACATGAGAGAATTGTTTGATGAAAGAAGTGGAGGAAAGGAAGAAATGTCGTGAATTCTTCCCTTCTCTCCCCTCTTCTCCATTCTAACAGATCGCATCTACTTCCCCTCTTTCTCTGCACTCTCTGCTCTCTGCCTTGCAAACCGCAACGCGACCGCTTTGCATCGATTCGAAAACTCGCCTGCAGCCAAGCAGGGCAGGCTGCGAGTCTTTCTGTCTCACTTCAGTCGCTGCCGCCCGCCGTTGTTCATCAGCTTCGGCCCCAATTCGCGATTCTCCGATTTGTACGCTTCTGTCCCTTCCCTCCCCTTTTCTCGCTTATCATATCCATCTCAATCAGTGTGTAATCAACGCCCCAAATCTTTTCAATCATCTTTTTCTCCGCTTTTTTCCTGTTAAATCCATTTTAAATTCAAATCTAAACAATAATCATTCCGATTTTTCAGGGTATTCCCATCGCATTTTTCGATTCATGATTTGATAGACAAATTATCATCGCTAGATCAGCCGCAATATGTCTGAAAGTAAGGTTTTGTGTTTTTAAATCACTTTTTGAAGGAAATGTCTTTTCCATCTTTGCTTTTATTTTTGTACATTTTATAAACTTCGAATTTCAGCACCGTCAGATTTGATATGCAACGAAACTCTGGACGATTCCATGGACAAAGGGGTTAGTCTTTCAAAACTAAACTATTCTAATTACCCAAGTGATCGATATTTGCGACAAGAAAACTAATAACCCATTATCATCAGAAAGCCAAAATACAAAACACATTCTTGTACATTCTGAAGGCTAAATATATTTTTTTTTCTCGAAATAAAAAAGTTGAGAATTGTCAATACGCGTTTGTTCATTCTGAGAAGGATAATAAAAAATCGATAAAGTCGTTGGAAAGTGGCGTCCGTAATTCCTATTTTTGATCGCTGAGATTTTTTTATTTGAATTTCATTGAAACCTTCAAAATATGCATTTTCAAATTGATTTTTTTTCAGTTTTTCGATAGAAAATTAGAGATTCATTCTAAATTTATCTGATTCAGACCGGCAATGCCTCATCTTCTGCCGTGCGTCGTCCCACCCCAGGCTCCCTCTCGACAGCCTCCTTGCTCTCCTCTGCTGCAGCCCCTGCAACCGGCACTGCAGCTGCAGTCAGCCAGCAATATCGAAATCTCGGCTATGGCACTGGAGCTACACCCTCTGCGACTGCTGCTGCTGCTGTAAACAACAAATACGCCATCAGAGGAACCGGAGCCAGTGCATCGCCTGTAAGTCGAAATTTATGAATTTTCGTTTAATTTTTCAAATTTCATTGAGTTCTAATTCGATTTGAACATTTTTTTTGTTTTTTTTTCTCTTGAAAGTTCATGCAGTTTGAGATCGAAGATATTATAAAGAAAACTAGATGAACTTTTCAGGAAAAAAACGCCTATTGCTTCTATTTCATTGATTAGAACGAGAGATACTTCTCATAGACAGAAGCTCACTCCAATTTCTGACATTTTATTTAAGACTATTTTTCAGTCGCTGTCCACAGTGCCAGCCTCCGCTCCCTCAGTGAGTCGTCCGACGTATTCAGTGGCGAGCCAGCCTTCCCTCGGCCGAGTCATCCAGTCTCCTCTGTCACAACACGGCGCTAACAGTCCCAATCCCAATCCTAATTCTCTTCTGTCCGGTGCAAATTCAGCTGCAGCCGCTCTGTCTCATGCTGCTGCGCAGACTGTATGTGTTTGACGTATTTTTTTTTTAGGAATTTCAAAAATTTTTATGATCAAAAATGATTTTTTGTCATTCATACTGACATTGTGACCTTCGGAATTACGACTATCTTACTTCATTCAACCTCGTTCTTCCAGAATTTGCAACGAATCGGCTTCCAAACTCCAGCTCCACAGCATTCGAATATGAACAAATACTTGTTCACTTCTTGTGAGTTGTTTCAGCGATTTTCAAAATAACGCTCTCATTCAGTCACTGATCCACTAACGGAAATCGGAGGCGGCACTCTGAAGGCGTCGACCCCAATCAGCTCGACCATCACCAACCTCAACTATCCATTCGGGGCGACTGCTGCGAAACCTGCAACTCAGCAGACGCAACAGCAATCTGCCGCTTCGAATATCATTAGAAGGCAAGAATTCGGATTTTTAGAATTGTTTCTACGATTGGTAGAAAAGTGATGTTTGCTCAAAAGTCTCATTATTTTTCTTCCGTGAGATATATCTCTTTTGGAATAGGTTGTTATATTCTTGAAAGTTCTGACAAGATAAAAAAAAAGATTTGAACTTGAACAAAATTTCCATTTTCAGCAATGCAGTAGCCTCGGCCAGTGCCCTATCCCACGCCCAGCCCAAGCCCTCGGCCGCATCTTCAGTCTCGGCAGCAACAGGCTCCCATTCAGCAGCCTCGGCAGCTACTCTCGCCCAGCTCACTGCCCACGCCCAGGCCGCACACCAGCAGAGTCTCGCTGCGCAGATTCAACTAGCTGCACAGCACCAGGCTGTCGGATATGCACTCAAGTGAGCAGACTCAATATTGTCTTGTGAAGGAAAACGGTTTCTCGACTTTCTGGAATTCTCATTCAATCTTTCTCCTTTTATTAGCACAATTTTGACTCCAAAAATGTAAGATCTTCCAAGAGCCTAGAGCTTGGATATACTCGTCGCATAACATTTGGTACAATAGTAGGAAGATAATGTGATACTAGCGAATTAGATTCTAACTAAGTGACCATGAACTTCAGATTGCAACAAGAAGTTGCGCACCACAACAATTTAATACAAGCAATGCAGGCAACTCGCAACGCGGCAGCTCTCGCTCAATTAACTCAACAGGCTCAGACACAGGTAAATTACAGTTCAAGAAATGCCATCTCTCAACTAATTAATCTGTGTCTTCAACTTTACTTTTTCCTTCTCTAAGGACTTTTCAATAGATATTCTGAATCTCTCGATGCAATTTCAGCAATCGCTGCAGAATCGTAACACTTTGGACTTTCTGCGTTCGCAGCAATCCCTCCCCCAGCAGTCCCAATCCCAGAGCCAGTCTCTGTTCTCTGGCTTCCCTTCTGTGGCAGCCCAATCGCATGCACTCCCCACAGCCAGTCAGCAGCAGCAGACCTACAACGCACTCGCCAGTCCGCAACCAAAACTGCAGAGGAATGCAATCACTCCTTCTGCTCCACAGGTATTTATTCCATCAAAATTGTTTTTATCCGAGTTCGAGAAGAAACTATTATTCCATCGTTTGTTTTTCTGATTTCCTATTTAGGAATCTGCTAAATTTGGCATGCCTTCAGTAGTATCATTTGGTGTCTTTTCTGTTCAATATTTTCTATTCAAATATATTATTTTTTCAACAAGATTTTTTCAGCTAACTTCTCGAATCACAACAATCCCTGCCTCAATCAATTCTCAACGCTCTGCTCAAACTCCGCAATCTCAAATTTCGAAGGTAACATTATTTCGAAAAATTGTCAATGAATGAGTTTTGCAGCCTTCGATAATGAACTCGTTCATTTCTTCTTCGACGACCTCGACAGTCACCCCTCAGCTGACTGCATTCGGCTCCACGAGCAGCAGACTTCTGCCTCAACAACAAACTGCAGCTGCACAGCAAATCGTCACTCCTAATTCACAGGGACAAACACAAACTTCGCCTTTCTGTAAGAGTTTCTAAAATCATTGAAATTCATTTAATAACATCCTTAGTATTGAACGACGAGATATTCTATATTTTGTGTTAGAAATAAAACAGAATATGGGTAAAAACGGGAGAAACATAAAGTCGGGGAATATTGCTTTTCTACCCTTTCAAATATGATAGGGATTTCTCAGAATGATGATTCTTTTCAGACCAGAGCCTTCTACAACAATCGCCCCAAACTCCGCAACAACAACTGTTGACTCACTCAATGACGACCCCCTCGCCCAGACCGACCATTCTCAGGAAGAGGGGAGACGGGGCTAGTACTCCCGCAAAGAGGAAATTGGCATTCGGAGATCAGCCTTCCACCAGCAGCAATGCATTGCCAAATAGTGGAGTTCTGTAAGTTTTTTTTTTTTTTACAATTTTTCGAAGAAAAAGTTATTGAAACAGTCGTGAAATGAAGACATGACTATAATTTCGCGAAATTAATAGGAGCCAAATATCCGAGAAATGAAAATTGAAATTACATATTGTTTGAATTATTGGAATTATAAAATGTCACTCAGCGTTTTCCTGTTTTGAGTTTCCCGACAAAAATTTCTATACTCGGGAATAAAAAAAACCTTGTTTATCATTCAGTCACCGATTTTTCCTATCTTAATCTTTTTTTCGAATTTATTAATTTCAGTTCGATCAACCAAAGCGTCATCCAACACGGTCAGGGAGTGAATCGTCAGGAAGAAGTGAAGGAAATCAAGCCTTCAGGGACACCTGAGGAGTCGCCCAAGAAGAGGAACAGGAAGCAGGTCTTCGAACATGAGGAGAGCACTGAAAATGTTAAGGTTGGAAAACTATCTAGAGAACTCGTTTGTCAAAACATCGGAGATTTCAGGTCGCAATACAAGTGCCGACGAATCTGCTAACTCAGATTGATCAGAAGAAGCGAGGCAGACCGAGGATAGAAAGCAAATATTCAAGTAGGCTTTTCTACTTCCAATAATCCGACAATTATTCTTGTCGGAATATACTTTTTTCTATTAGATTTTTCTCATTCCTTTTCAGCACAATCTTTTCTCAAAATATCATCATTTTGCCTTTTTCAGCCCATCCGACTATTCAAATTCCTGAAACGACGAAAATCTTCGTTGACTTGGAAAGTCCCGAGGAGAAAGTGAAGAAGCCCGATTTGGGTGGATTCCACTCGCACAAACCTGGAATCCCTCCTCATGCCCTCGCGCACGGCAGCCATGCTTCTGGAGAGTATTCGATCCGAGGAACGAGGGGAGGACGAGGAGTGAGTTATTGAAATTAGCATAATTTGTGACTTTTTGACAAACTTTATGTGAGACATGTAGAACTGATTTCCTATTATAGTTCGATCTTCTAAAGATGCTTTTATCGAACGACTCCTGTCGTTTTTATCAGGCTCATCATCACAGACCTTCATAGTTTTCTATAAGAATCATTTTCAGATGCGCGGTACCCGAATGGGTCTGATGAGTTCGGCCATGCACCGCTCCTCTCCAGGCAAATCGCAAACACCCACTTCTGGCCCTCTTCTGCCTTCGAACATGTTGTCCATGCAGCAGTCATTCGGCAGGGGTGGAGGCAGAGGAGGAGCCAGACAGAATCTCTATGGCATCAAACATTCCGCTGAGGAGAATTCACCTCCTCCCGAATACGCCAACAATATTCCCACACTGCAGAAACATGCTAGGTACTGTTTTGGAAATTGAAATCATTTTTGCAAGTCCTTTAAAAATGAACTGAAACTTTTGGAAGTCCGCTAATCCACTTCCCAACTGAAAACTCGTATTCGTTTCTAAAATCAATTTTTTTTATTTTTCAGAGGTCCAAGTATAACTCCCCGAAGGGGAGGTCGAGGTGGAGGCCCAACTGGGTCGAGCGAGGTCGCTGCAGCGAATATTTTGAGGGCTAAAGTATGAAGTATTTTCCTGAAGTTTGAATTTTATTCTATTTTTTCAGGCGATTTACAATGCAGACCAGCGATCGGACGATGGAAAGCGAGTTTTGACTGCGGCAGAAAAGAAAATGGCCGGCACTCAGAGGAAGGTCTACAAGCAGAATGAGGAGAGCCGCTCCAGAGAGTCGTCCACCGACGCGAGTGTTACTTACAGGTAATTTTTAGAAATGTTGAAGGGGAAGACATTTTCTGAAAATGAATTTTCCTCGAAAGCTTTCAACAAGTGCGAGATGTGAAAAGTTACTTTTTGAACGTTTTTTCTTTCTTTCTGCTTTTCAAAATTCGGGAACATGTCGTTTAGGCTCAGACATGGCTAGTATCTGAGTTTATTCCCACAAATGATAGTTTCAGACGAGAAAAGATGGTGAATGGGTTCACGAAAGACGACAAGCAGAAGCCTGCCTATGGAAAGAAATTGATGAAGAAGGAAGCAGCGAAGAAACCGAGTGGCAGGGGAGCGCACTTGAAGAGAGGAAGGAAGCCTGGACCGGGGAGGGGAAAGAAGGGACCTATGAAGGTAGGAATATTTGGCAGATAAATCACGACGATGAATGAATATATTTCAGAAATCAGAAAACATCGCAATGTTGACTCATTTGAAGCCGCACTTGTATTTGACGCTCAAACAGATCAAAATGCTCGAAGCCAAGCAGGGGATTCTGGAAAAGACTGAAAGGTTGAGGATTGATGCTGAAATTAAAGAAGGTGGGTGGTTTTTGAAATGTGGATAGAAGAAAACTGATTGTGAGTCTAAACCTTTTTTATTTTGAATTCCTGGAATATTTGATCATTTCGAATTTGTATATTTGGAATGTCGGAATAGTTTTTGAAAAGGAATAATATAATAGCTATGGAAATCTAAATAGTCGTTCCTTGAACTAGTTAAATTTTCAGAAGACGAAGTTGGGATGGAAAAGATGAAGAACGCCATGCAAAAAGCCATCGAAATGAAGAAATGGAACCTCGAGAAAAAGGAGCAGAAAGTGACTCTCTTCCTGGCGAATTCATTAAGAAAAACACAGAAAGAACAGGAATTGGACAGGAAGATTCTGGAGGCAAAGGCTAAACTCGGAAAAGTGGTAAGTATTTTGTTGCTTTTATTCAAACTCGTGACTTTCGAAAAGTTTTTTTTTTTCAAAAATTAGAATTTGAATTGATTCACTCCATTTCTCTCATCATAACTTTCATTTGATAAGAGTTGAAACTAATTTTTTTTACAATTCTAATGCTGCAAGTCAACCTCCTTCTGAAAGGCCTGATTCTGAAATTTCCAGCAGTCACTCGCTTTCGATCAGTCAAATTCCTATCTGCCATCTCAAAATCGAAAGCGAACATCGATTTTGGACGGATATCCAGCAAAATTCAAGCAGCAGAAATTCATCTTCAGGAGTCCTGAACTGGTAGTCAACGTTTCTTGAAATTTTATTTCAGTTCGTTTTTCAGCTGCACTATCTCGTGAAAACCAATCGCGAATACGAAAATTTGCTGTACAAAAAGAAGAAAATGTGCGAGCGGCAGTCTTCTATCATCGACAATCATGCTAAGGTATTTTTCCTCTTTGTATTCAATATTTTCGAAACCTTATTGGATTATCCAATAATAAGATTTTGCCTATCAAACATTAATTTAATAATTTCTTGGCTACAATTTTTAACTAAAGTTTTTTTTCTTTTTTTTTTTTTTAAATTCAGATAAATTATTTCATTTCTTCGAAATCGTTACCTTTTTGATTCAGAAAATCGTGGAAGATCTTGAAAGACGATTGGCAGCGAAGGCAGAATGTTTGAACTCAATCAACACGGAGCTGACTGCTGGATGGAGCAAATTGACTGAGGAAGGAAAGAGACAGTTCCAGAAGATGGTCAGACAGATGCTGCAGGAGAGAATGATGGAGAGAAAGGTAGATTTTTGCATTTTAGAAAGTTCGCCTTTTCCTCTATTAACACTGGGTTATTCGAAATTCCGATTAGCTGGTTTCGAACATTTTCAATCCTGAGGTTTTCCGGTTTCGATATTCCGATTCCGAGTTTTTCAAAATTGCAATTTCGAACACTTCTGATCGGCACTATTCTGTTCAAAATATGATAAACTTTTCAAACGGCGATTAATGAATTGAATTAACTTTTTCGAGTTTAATTTTATTTGTATAAAACAAAAGAAGAAATTATAATTTGCAGATGCCAAACAGAAGATTCAACAAACAAATTCAAACGGAAAAGCCTTCGGATTACAAGCCGAATCTGAAGCTGACAGTGGTCAGCGAGACGAAGTCAACTGATTCCGAGCTTCCTTCGACCAGCAAAGACGTTCAGTCAGTTTCGGTGAGCAATTTCAATTGTTTTCTTTTTTAAATGCACTAAATGGAGTAGATTCTTGAATATATATTTTTTAAAATCTCGATAGATAAAATACAATGATAAATATATGATTTCGTTCTGGAAATTTTACTTTAAATCAACCTCCTATTTTTCAGCTGGAGGCAACTGAGGTTGCGATTGAGGAATTGATGGATGAAATGCTGACTTACGTGGCTGCTAAATTGGAGAGCAACAAGAATGTCGATGTAAAAATATTCAATGTTTTCTTTTACGAGTTAACTTTTTTCTCCAGATGAATTCCTTGGTGTCCCGTTCCACTGCTCGGACAATTCGAATGTTGCCGTTGAATGCAGAACACAACAGTGCGAGTGCTAGATCGCTGCAGATTCTCATGGCCTACAAATCAC
Source organism: Diploscapter pachys (assembly GCA_002287525.1). NCBI lineage: Eukaryota > Metazoa > Nematoda > Chromadorea > Rhabditida > Rhabditidae > Diploscapter > Diploscapter pachys. The sequence goes on along the minus strand of LIAE01008217.1, from coordinate 9,495 downwards.
TCCATCGACTAACTTCAAGTGAGCGAATTTGTTTTCTTTTACTTGTGAAGAGTAAGATTGAACAATATGAATTAGTTTTTTTGTTCATTTTTTAAAAATTTTATCATGCGGCAGAAACTATCAGGAAATATCGCAACCAGGGATGTACAAAAATCAAATCTTTGATTGACGTTTTGCGTTAGAGTTAGTTAATAACGCGTTATCTTTGTACTACACCCCTGATTGCAACTTTACAATTTAACGAAATGGCTTGTAGAGTTAGAAAAGGAGCTAGGAAAATTCACTTCTCAATTTACATTCTATTTCTAAAGTTGCGAATTATATAAATTACTTGAAACATTTTTTATTCTGTTAATCAAAAATTCAATGATAATTCATTCAGCCCCGACATACTCCCGAATCATTTCGAATCTGTCTAAGTGCAACCAGAATGGAAGTTCAGAGAAGAAGGGAAATGATACCCCGAGCCGAGTGATCGATGACGAAGGCAGGGTTCGAGATCTCAAACAGGAAAAGTGAGTATTCATCTCCTTTATTGATTTTTTTCGGAAGAAGAAATGGGGCAAAGTTTTTGACATCATGTTATTGAAAATTACGGCTCGAAAAGATATGTGTGCATATATATTCATGTGTATTCAAAGAGGAGTCGATCAATGTTTTATTTGATACTTTTTCTAAAAGTCATCCAGAAATTTTTAGTCAATTGTATAACTTTCCATTTTCATGTAAGCAATTATGCGGAGCTACCTTTGAAAAATTCCGTAGAATAATTCAAATATTTTTGGAAAGAAAAGTCGTAAAAATTCAATTCATTCTGTATCTTTCAGATGGTGGGAAGCTGTTAGTTTTCTGTCGAAGATCAAGTCCGAAAAATCGCCCACTCATCGTCCTCCATCCAGAGCCATTAAGACCGAAGACGACGTTATCGAAGTCGACGTGACGAGAGATTCTGGAGATCGCACGACGATCATTGAAGGGCCTAGTCTGGAAGATAGTGTCGATATAAAGCCGATGCAGGTGAAAATAGCCAAGAATGGAAATGATCTGTCCTCCTACACAATGAATCTGCTGCCTTCCTCCTCAAACGATCATATTCACACGGTCATTATCAGGGCGAAGGATGGAACCACAATCAGAAGGAAGATCAGAGTCCCTCTCACAAAGACTGTCAAACTGCAGAGAACTGACACCGGAAGAATGAGTGCCACGATGACAATTCACAGACAAGCAGACAGCAAGCATGCAGAAGGCAGCACTGAAGAGAAGATACTGAAGAAGCTGAGAGGCGCAGAGGGCACAGAGATATGGACGGTGGAGAGCACGCCAGAGAGCAGGATGACCAAGGTGCAGAACATCACCAGGAGGGTGCTCAAGAGGGACGGCACACAGAAATTCGTCACTGCAAAGAAGATCATTCTGGCTGAAGAGAATGAAGACGAAAGGATAGAGGAAATGACTGAAATCAAGAAGGAAGAAATGGATGGGGAAGAGAAGATCCAAATCAGGGGCGACATTCTGAGAATAAACAAGAAGGCGGACAGGGAGGATGGAAAGACGATACAAGTCAGACAGATGCAGAATGGAACGAGAATCACCTGTAAGGCACTTGCAGTGAGGAGAGTTGGAAGGATCAGCACAAAGGAGGATGGAAAGAAAATCGTCGCATGGAGAAATGTGCTGAAGGAGGCTAACGGACAAAACAACATGAAGCTGTTGAAAAGGACAGAGGATGGAACTGAATATTGGAAGAAGACTAGAAGGAACGGAACGATAGTCATCCTGAAGAAGACGAAGGAAGGCAGAACGGTGAAGATGAAGGGAAAGTCGAAACTCGAAAGGGATGCTAGGGAGCTGATGATGACAGGGGACGAGGAAGAAGAGGAAAGGACGGAAATGCCTGGCAGACCCATTCTGGTGAGGAGACTCGAGAAGGGCAAAATGACGAGACAGAAAATGACTCTGATACGGAACAGGAATGGAGATGCTGGACTTATAGGGCTGAATCGGTAGGAAATTTGAAAGTTATCCAAAAATTAAAGGGCTCCTCTTTATCTTGATAGTTTTTAGAAGCAACTGATAGTGAAAAAGATCAATTTTATGACTTTCAAAGAAAAAAAATATGAGGAAAATTTGTACATTTTAGGCTAAAATCCCTTGTCTTGCTGCGAATTCGAAAACGAGCAGCAGAAAGACGAAGGCAGTCTTTGAGAAGCCAGCTGAAGAAAGCCTGCAGGACGGTGGCCATGAATGGGGCTGGACAACTGGCTCTGAAGCGGAAGGGCGTCATCACGAGGAGAATCGCTGCCAGAAAGGTGAACAGTGCTGCTGAGTACGTGCGGCAGAGGGACGAGGAGCGAAAGCTCAGACGGACAAGGAAACGGGAATGGAACAAGAGGATGCATGGAGTTCCCACTACTTACAGGTAAACACACGGCTTATTTAGAAAAAAAAATAGGTGTGTTTTTGTAAAAATATATTCTGAATAGAGTTTCTTATTTAAAATCTCCCAAATCGATCTGCAAATACCCCCCAGATTAGAATATATTTGATAGAACAACTCGAAAAAGATTGAACATTTTTGAAATATATGAGCTTCAGAATTCTCTGTCGTCGAGTTGAGCGATTCAACGAGGATGTGCTGATGTACGAGAGATTGGAGCGGGAAATCTGTGACACTTTCATGGAATTCGCGCAGAGATATGATCCCTGTCTGTATTGGCAGATTGTCTGTGCGACGGGCAAAGACAGATGTGAGCATAATTGTTTAGTTTGGATCTTTCGTCACCCGAAAACTTCGCAATGCATTTAGAAGTAGAGATAAATGCCTATGCTACCTTTTTCTCAAACCTAGACAGAGCCTAGGCAAGATCCGTTGTGCGGGGGCCCTCTTAAGCCAAGAATCTTCGTCAAAATCTTGTATCGGACCCTCTTATGTACCAGTTTTCTAAGAGAAATAATGTTTCGTTGACCCCTTCCCTATAATTTTCCATTCTGGTTGAAAATCTGCTTTTCTTAACCAAGTAATGAATTTTTCAGTGACGAAGATCTAAATTATCATTTTTCCACGTTTCTTCTTGAATATTTAAATAATATTTTCAGGCAAAGAAGATACAGACGAAGACATCGAATTGAAGCGCTACCAGCGAATCAGACAAGCCATTTTGGCTCCTCCCATCGAGGTCGTGCCTCAGGATAGAAAGTTCGCGTTTGGAGAGGCCAGCGCTAATGTCATCATCAACCCGACCGTTTCACAGATCAATTGCACTATGAAGGTACGAGTTTATAATTTTATGAATTAAAATCAGATGAATTGAACTCTTTGAAGGAAAAATAAGAAATTTGAACAAAATGCATACCTTTAACCTATTTCTCATTCTTATAATTTCTCGCTATTTTCGTAATTTCTTTCTAAATTCCTAAAAAATTTCTTTTGAATCTCCCACATAAATAGAACTTCTCATTCCTAGGGTCTGTCCCCGTTCTGGAAAGGCTCTCCAATATCAGTCAACGACGATGCGACCTACATCGACAGAAAAGGCATTCTGAACTTCGACATGGACGAGAATTACTCCCCCCTCATTCCTGACTACAGGGAGATCTATCTGAAGGAATTCGAAAAAGGACTCAGCAAGGAGAAACTCGACTCCACTATTCGAAGCTTCGATCGATATTTGGATGTCGTCTATAGGAATATCAAAAGGTGGGAGAATAAGAATTATTTAAAACAATCCAATTTTGCTCATAAGGTTTCTGCCAACACACTTTATCGTCATTTTCTACGATTATGAAAAAGAAAGAGTCCAGAATAAAAGTTTTCACGACTCTAACATTTTTACCATTCGAAGAAATGTTATATTTTTCACAAGTAGTAAATCTTCAGCTTCAAAATTTATTTTAGACAAAGCCTCCCTGTGAATGGTCAATTGAATGTGAGTCCGATCAATAATGGTGAATCTCGAAGGGCCAAAACTCGATCTGACAGCTCTGACGTGATTCCCCTTGCCGAGGGACCATCGAACATTCCTAAAATGCCTGGTAGAAGATAGAAGAATAATATTCAACGAGGAATAATTCAATTTTAGCACTCTTACGACTGAAAACGAGTGAAGCGAGATCGGAAAAGCTGAAGAAAATGTCGGGTGAAATAGTGGAATTGAACGGTCTGGACAGGGTGGAGCAGACGATGAAGGAGATGAAGCTGAATGCCGTTCCTATCAGGGAGAAATTCGCTGCTGCGCTCAAATGTCATCATCTTTCATTGCTACTCGCTATGCAGCGACGGTATGTCCGTTTTTCGGTAGAATAGTCATTTTATCTTCTCGAAAAAGTGAAGTTATCAAAAAAATTATGCTCCTATATCTGTTATCTGTTTTTTCTTCTTTTCCTATTCTTCATATCTCTAAATCCGATGAAAACACGAGCTAAGCCAAAAGTCTGAGCTGCTCTTATGTTCTTATATTTAAACTCGAAACTCGAAAATTATAGGCTCATAAAATGCAAAGATATCACGGCTATGAAAAGATCCTGTCTAGAAAATGATAAAATGAGGATATTTTCAGAAAATGGCATTTATTATTCTTGTATGAAATTTATGAAATATTTCTAGTAGTCCAGGTTTTAAGCTTATCGTGTACAGGAAAACAAATTAAATTTTATTATTATTTTAAAAAATATTTTCATGTTCATTGTTTTTTTATTTTTTTAAATTTTTATTTTCAGTGACGCCCTTCTGACAGCTCTTCTTGCAACGACCCCTGAACAGAGGTTCTCAACTGCAGACGAGACAGATTTGGCTGAAGAAGGAAATGCAGTCGGAAGCAGTCGATTCAAAATCCCCCAACTGCCCAAGTACAAGAGAATGGCCTCGTGGAAACAGCACAGCAAGGCTGTTGCAAGGGGACACAGACGATCACCTGAAATGGAGTCCCCCAGTTCCGCGAAGAGTGAACCTAAACCACCGAGGTAATCAATGTTTGAATAGCTACTGATAAAAAATCATCATCACCATTCTCTTCATCAAAGTTGAAATTTTGACTAAAAAATTTCTTGTATAGTAAAGTATTACAAAATCGAAATTTGAATCATTTTCGAAAGCAAATCGCAATTTCTACCTTTCCAGAAAACGAACAAAAGTGGCTATATTCGAGAAGTCAGTCAATATTTTCATAATCTTGTTGAATAATTTAGAAAAAAAATCTCGGATCTCGGTTAAGCAATAGCGTGCTATCTTCGTATCTTTAAAAGGAATTTATTTATTTTTATATTTAGTCGTCGTGCGGCCGTAATGGCAACAGTGACGAACGCAGTGAATGCGGTTGCGATACCCGAAGAGGAGGATGAAATCTACTACAACGAGCAGCTGCAACAGGCCATCAAAGAATCGCTCAAAGACCTCTCCCCGGATGCTCCCTCAACCAGCAGAGATTGAACGATGATAATAAATACAGAATTTCCGGTTAAACTATTCATCACATCAAAGAAAATAATTTGAAGATGATGCAAAACGGTGCAGGCAAAATCATCCAAAATGGTAATGTTCGATTTGGAAAGAGACTGTAAAAGAGAATTTCCTATGAATCACAATGGCAACAATTTTCTGCACCATTTTGTATCTTAAGAATTTGAAATTACTGATACAGAAAGATATCATGCATTTATACCGATGCACTCATACGAAGTTTCAATTTCTACAATTCTCATCGAGTTTTATAGAATCATCTACTTATTATTATCTTTGTGATTTATTGCTAGACTTACTAAATCGCGCGTATAGCTCATTCGACTAGCAGGCTCTATTCAATATGTTTGTAAATCGCGGCATTTCCTCCTTTCCTCCCTCAATTTCTGCCTGTGATACCTCGTTCCTTCGCCCTTCGCTGTGAACGCTGAATTTCGATAAGTCACCTTGTGAAACTCGCTTTTGCCATACAAACTCACTAAAATCCAAGCCGAATATTCGATTGTTCCCGATTCACAAACCTACCAAATTTCTCACATTGATCTCAAGTTATCACGTTTTTATAGGCGCTAATTTCAATTCCTCTTATTTTCTTGTTATTTATCGATTTATACAAATTTTCTCGAAAAGTGAACAGACTAAACAAATGACTGGTCATACTTTTTTTTTGCTATTTTCATTTATCTACTTCTCCAAGATGGCCACAGTTGTTCGGTAGCTTTTTTTCGTTTTTACTTCGTATTCAAACAATCTTCTTTTCTTCTCTCAAATCGAAGATTAAACGTGTCTTTTTTCGAACTCAGAATGTGTCATAATTCTCACTGATTACCCTTTTTCTCCATTCAAACCATAAACATTATGAGCATTTCTGATACTTATAATTCAATCGTTTTATACGACGATATGTTATGAAACAAACTAACTAAATAATAAATAATGTCATATTTACATTTATAATTAGAAATTTGATATAGACTAAGGGCTAAATTGAATCATCCTATATCTTGAATTAGTTTATCAAAGTTCTGTTCTCCATTCGTGAGTTACAGAGGCAAATCTAAAGTGTATCATGAAAAAAACGGAGAAAAAGATTAAATCCCTACGTCCATCTGCTTGGCTGCCCAAAATGAAGCACATTTCCATCGAACGGATCATTGTTCCAGTCGAAAACGGGCAATGGATCGTGGGTTGGTCCGGCTATTGCCGTGAATTGCAGAGATTCAATCAGATGGGAGTTTGTCAACTAACAATTAGATTTTCCTAGTGTTTTTCCA
>LIAE01008216.1:0-22755 GCA_002287525.1 Diploscapter pachys | reverse complement strand
TAGATCGAATTGGGTATCATTCGAAAGAGCTCATCAAACTGAGCAACTTTTGTGAAGACACCTCATGGTTATCTATTATGGTATGTGTGGTATAAAGGCTTGAATGGGTCATGCACACGAAAACACCACAATTTTCAAAAAATCATAACTTGGTAATAATCAAATAAATTTGAAAAATCTTTTCAGAATATAGTAGTTGAAGGGCAATACTTTATTTTTGCTTCCTAAAGTATCGTGCTACCACTTTACTATGGTACCATATGGGCCTATGGTATACCACCCATATGGTACTCTAGTGGTATGCTGTAAAATGGATATCAATAGACTCGCAATCGACTGGAGAATAATATTCGAGTCCATTTCTATCATTTTCAGCAAATGATTTCATAGGAACATCTTTGGATATGATATAAACCACCTGCTGAAAGTGGCAAAAATCGGGTTTTTTCAAATGACTATAACTCGCGTTAGACTGATCTATTTTTCAAGTGGTTTTCAGCATATTATTCAGTTCGACAAGAGCTTTCGTTTGGTATATAACATGATGGGTCTTTGTTAAAAATAGTAACTTGACCCATATGAGCCGCGACCCATATGGATTGAATTACCATTTGGTAGAAGACTTATAATGTTATATACCATTCAAAAGGTAATAAAAAACTAAGTGTAATGCTGAAAACCGCTTGAAAAAGAGATTAGTCTATCGCCTTTTATGGTCATTTGAAGTTACTCCATTTTTGATCATTTTCGGCAGGTGGTTATAGCTAATTACAATGATGGTATAATGGAACCACTTGCTGAAATTGATAGAAATGGACTCGAATATTACTCTCCAGTCAATTTCGAGTCGATTGATATCCATCTTGGTATAGTTCTACTCGGGTACCATATGGGTGGTATACCATAGACCCATATGGTAACATGGTAAAGTGATAGCACGGTACTCTAGGAAGCAAAAATGAAGTATTGCTCTTCAACTACTATATCCCGAGAAGATTTTTCGAATTCGTTTGATTTTAGAAAAGTTATGGATTTTTGAAAATTTATGTCATTTTCGTGTGTATGATCATTCAAACCTCCATACCACACATACCATAATAGATAACCATGAGGTGTCTTCATAAAAGTTGCTCAACTCGACGAGCTCTTTCGAATAATATCCAATTCGATCTATTTTGGTGCAATTTTGCAATTTCGACTCCTTGGCCAGCGACATTCAAGCCCGATTATCTCAAAAAGTACCTACCTCGATTTTTGATTTTTTTCGCGATTTATATGCAGAATTACCTGGAGAATTTTTCTAGCGTGGTTATTTTTGCGGCGATAGAACATTTTTTGTTCAGGGGGAGCGATTTTCTGCAAAAAAATCTAGGTCAAAACCTAGAATTTTTTACACTCCGATCACCTGCTGGGGCGAGCAAGTGGTTTTTCAAGAAACTTGACCTCACATCTGAAGGCCCGTTCAATTCTCTTTCCAACAAGCCATCAATCATCGAAAATGGCCAAGAAATAAGAAAATTTTCTTTGTACTGTTTGATAAGGTCGATTTTGACCAAATTCGTGTCTTTCGAGGGGGCGTGGCTCCGCCCACAAAAGGGGCGGGGCCTAAAGAGTATATTTTTTGGAATCAGCGTTCAAAACTCTACCAGCCTATATGGTTTGTTTTTGGATTCTAGATACTTTTTCCAAATGCGGACAGTTGTTCGAGTCTTACACGGAATGCCACTTAATTATGGACAGGTACAAAGTTTGTCGTACCTGTTACCCGACTTTTTTCTATATATTAAGGGAAAATTCGGCGCCTGTACCTTACATGTGGACATCTCTGTTTGAGGTCTAAGTTTTTGTTTTTATTTTAGGTTTATTCATGCATAACTTTAATTCGGAGCGTGTCATGTCTTATCTTTGATATTTCTGGCTCATTATTTATGCTTAAGTCTAGCTGCCAAGTTTTTTTCCCTTCATACAAAGTCGATCCAGGCTATAGTTTCTAAAGACTAGATTAATTTCCTGGATATAATTTATTGAAGATCCATAAAAATTACTTTAAGTCCCTTAAAGTTTACCAAATAGATCATTTGACGTAAATTTTCTCGATTGATTTCTGAGACCTTATTTTAAAATGTTGTTTCTATTCAATTTATTCGATTAAATAGACCTTTCTTCGTCATTTTCATCATTGAACATTTCATTTCTTCTTAATTTCCGCTCTCATTTATTCTCTTTTCAACTCCATCTATTGATATATTTCGTATTTCGTAGCTAGGCAAGTTTTTTTCTTTCATTTTAAACTTATGCTTCATCTTCAATTTTAAATCCAGACGTTTATAATTAAATTAAATTTCATACATGAGAAATGCCATTTTGCAACATATTCTCTATTAAATTGCACTAAAATCGCGCCTATTTTTGGGCCTAAATAAAGAATTCATCATCGAAATAATGATATCTGTTAAAATTAAAACCAGCTATCTCACAGGTCACTTGAACACTGAGAACATTTTCGTCATTTCTATGGTAACTACCCGTTGTTATTCTCTGTTAAATATACAAAATTTACGATTCAATTATTTAGTCCTTAAATTTATGAGTCGGAAGTTTAACTTATCTGAAGATAAAGCCCCTTTCAACTAAAATCTATACTTTATTCTGAACTCTTCTTATATGTCAACATTTTATGACTAAAATATATATCGACCAAGATAATTACATAATTGCACTTTCCTCAGTAAATACCCTTTAGGCTCATGTGTTATATGATAGATAAACATCAAAATTGCTCCTTTTAATTTAGTTCATAATTACAGCGTCCGACGCAAATACAAAAGGAGCGTGACTAAAGTTTGCAATTTTGCAAAACTACCGCATACTTTCATGTTTTGACACTTAGCATAGTTAATAATTAAGATATTTGACAAGTAAGGTACAGGTACGATTTTTTTCTTAATTATGAAGGAAATAGGTAAACTTGTCCGAAACTATATACTGCCCAGAGATAAGGCAGACAGACAAGAGGTACGGGAATTTTGGATTTATAACAGGTACAGGTATGATTTTCGATACCTGTGAAGGTATCCCTAGTTTCACACTTAACATATTGATAAAATTGGTCTGAAGTTGATACACATTTCTGCATTATCCTTGTCACAAATTGGTCTATCCTTCCTAAAATCTTCATTCTATATCTTTCGCCCCTCAAATACCCAAAACCCGTTATCAGTCTGATAAGAAATGTCATTGGATTTTTGGAGAGGGAAAAGAAAAAGGAAGATATCCTGATAAAAGACCACATTTGGGGAACAATTGTTAGAAAAGAGAATAGAGAGAGGAGAGAGAGAGAGAAAGAAAAGGATAATGAATACCTAAAAGACGGGAAGAAGTAGAGATAACGAAATATCACCAGACGCTTAGATAATTAGAGATGAAACGCGCGAAATTAAAGGGGGCGATATTTAATAGCGAAGCTTTCGGATGTTGTCGTTGTTGCATAGCCAGTTCCTCAACAAAATCATCTTCTCTGCGTCTTTTTCACTCTCCTCAATTTGCGTTATCTCGCATCTATCTCTATATCTCTTGAATTCTCTAACTTTCAAATTCACGTTATCTCACATTTAACTCCATTTTCTCTGGCTCTCTTTTGATCCTATTATATTTTCCGTTTTCTGTTTCTCTAGATTTTGTGTTCTCTGGAATAATGCTGTATGACAGATGGTAATAGGTTCTGTTTCTTTGCGCCCTCTCTTCCCTAACTCTTCTTGCATTTTTCGGCTTCATTGTTAGCTGACGTTCCGAAGATAGCACTCCAACTTTCCTGGAGATATTTTGAGCCACGAAATTTAATTGGGATTAAATTTAACATTCATATACTTCATTGAAGTTCAATTGAAACTTCACTAAACTAATGTGGTACTTCAAAATTTGAAACGAAATTACATTTTCACTCTTGGAAACTTCATCAAAGTTAAGGATGAACTTCGAATTTTAATAAAGTTAAATCTGGACTTCAGAAACTTCAAGTAGAACTAATTTTTAGTTCGTGCCCTAAGCTTTTTAATTAGAGCATTACTTCTTACTACACTCTTGGACTCAAATTCTCAAAGCCTTTGTCAAACTAAATATGATGCCCATTTCTGATATGTGCCCCTAGGGAAATATCTTCGAAAAACGATGAAAAAACGCGAACTTTGCAAAAGTACTATTCTTTTTCTTCATTTTTCATTTAAAAAATCCACGCATTAAGAATAGGCCATAAATTGAGCTCAGATTTAAAAGAAATTTTTTTTAAAATGAACATCGATTCGATTTGACCTTTGCCATAAAAAATCATATCATTTTCTTTTTCTCTCTTGCGTGTTTCATATATCTAATTTGTTTATGTCTTTTGGTCTCCGAAAATCGCATGCTACTTCTCGTTCTTATCTGATTATAGATAATAGGTTACATCTAAAGTTACCTATTTCTTCTCTCTTTTCTTAGATCCCGTCCTTTTCCCTGCAAAATACCTGCCTGCCCCATTTTTACGACTAAAGATTGTGTCAGTGTCGCTATCACTTTACCAATAAATGTTTTTTGCTTATCACTACGGTCATCAATACACCCGATCCGGCGCGCAAAAATCGATGATAGTTTGTCTTGCAAATGTATCGATTTTTCTAGTAGAAATATCGGAATCATTATTTTCGTTAGCTAACCTACTTTTATTGTGTAATACACAAATCTAAATATATTCATTTATATCTTATCATATATACTCTTAGAATTATTCATTCTTTAAATTTTAATTATAATCCCAAAAACAATTTCTAAATATTAATTATTAACTTAGGATCCCTAAATCGTTATTTCATTATCATATGTATATTTGTATTTCTATCGACCATCATGTAATAAGTGCAATGATTAAGTGGAACCTTTTCGTCTCTTAAATATCGCCGAATTTGGTCTGAATTCTTTATTTTTCGCGATTCTCTCTATGGTTTGGTTCCGCTTTTGTTCAAATTTAAAGATCGGACAAATTTTCGGTAAATCTACTAAGTTCACGAAGAGAAACCTACAGACTTTCCTACAAGAAACGTGAAAATATGTGAAACGAAATTTCCTGAGATTAAAATATTTTGATTTAGGGTTTAATAAATTAAGGTCGAAATGTTGAATTAAATTTTCTAATTCATATCTTCTTAAAATATATTATCATTAAAGTCCAAGAAGTCTTCAAACAATTGATTGATAGCTCTGTTATTTTGGTTTTAAGTTCGCGAATTTAAAACTAGAAACGTCGCGATTGTTTTTTCTCAATATTGACACTGCAGGGAAATGTGAAAATTGATATGATTGATATGATGGTTATTTTCTTGAAGGTTGAGGTTTGAATTTTGGTTACTACAAATTAAAGCGCCAATTTCTGATCGATAATCTAAAGATAATACCGAAACTTGATTGATATATCAAATGTGAGGCCTATTTTCAGATCCAAAAATTTTCCCGAGTCTATCATTGTTTTTGATGTTGTGTGTACGGCCGCGTTTTAGTATTCATAGAATTTAGTCCGCACCCTGGTGGTAATGCCTCTCTCTAAACGTTGATCGGGGAAATTTCAACAACTTATCATCTTCCCTAAATTTTTACGTGAGATGACATTTTCCATCATATAAAACTCCACATATTTTTCATGGTATTTGATTTTTAGCCATCCAAAATTCCCTCACGTTTTTCCTAAACCAATCGAAAAACTTGCTAAGTTTCGGCACAATTTGATTTCGTTGAACTTAAATTTTCGCAATTTTCCAAATTCTCCCAGATTCCGATCATTTTAGACAATATTTTCAGGGCTAGGGTCGAAAAAAGTCTCAGTAAGTCGGAGTTAATTTATGGTTTTCTGCAAGTGGCTATTATTTACGTACTGAGAATAGTTTCGATGAGAAAAAATCCAATTTCGAACTTTCAAATTGGTGTTCAAAATTAGATTTAGCCTTTCTAACTATGAAATTATCATGGCACTAAATTATAAAGATTTCTAGATTTACGCCGCTGGGAATAAACTTCCTTGAACCTAAGAAATTAGAAATTGTCTCGAATTTTTCACCGATTTTTTTGAGTTATGGGAAAGGTTTCCGTTCCTCTTTTCAGAGATTACTAATTCCTTCAGAATGTTGCCGATATTTACTGTAATTCTGGCTTTAATTTGATTTATATTCACTGTGATTTCTTCACATTTCCTTATCAAACAAAAATCGCTTCCTGGTTTAAAATAGTTTTGTGTAAATTGTAGTAGTGCTTTCATATATAATGTTTTAATTGATTTATATCTAAAAATTAAATTTCCAGGAAACAAACAATATTTCTGCAACCAATTTAAATATTAGCTCAGGCGTTCTTTGGAAATTTCGTTCCCTTATTTCCGATTTTCAAATAATCGATTTTTGTCCCGAGAATTCATGTGCGCTATCAAAATAGAACGCAAAATTGTGAGGAAAAGAAATTCAAATCGAAATACAGCGCAACTTCAATAGGACGAAAACGCACAGAAGCGCCCTCTATATTTGGTCAAAATGAATCGATTTTTTCTCCGTTCTTCTTTTCTAATAATTTGCTTCCAAAATCAATCTTGTGCGCTAAAAGATCGTTCGAACATTTTTCAGGGGGACCGCAAAATTTATTGATTTAATTCCTTTAAACTTCCCTTTTCAAGAGAATTTGGAATTTAATGTCTATCCTACAATAAGGCCCTGGAAGATTTGAATATTCAACTTATAAAATTTCAAATTTTAACTAAAAATCATGAAAGATTCGAATATTTCTCCTTCAATGCAAAAAGTTCATTTATGCTAAATCCCAAAGTTCCAATAAACTCACCGTATTCACTCGTTTCTCTTTTTCCCAACATCTGAGAATCTCCCTAGTTTCCCCTTTTGTGAGATTTTGTCTTATCATTTTATCTGTCTTCTGGACGTATATCTGAGATCTTGCTTGTCTATCTTTTACCCAAAAGGGGTTGGTCCACTTTTTCTTTCTCTGCAACTTTTTCATCCTCTAAAATTTTCCTATTCTCTCATGATCAACATTATCAGCTGTACAAGCTTCAGTTCCTTATTGATTTTGCAGAAAAATTTCCACTCTTCCAACGTTAAAAGATAGCTACGGAATACCGCCATACTGACTGAGATAGTAAAAACATTCCTGATAATAATATTCCTGACCGATAATGCCGCGTCTTTTTATGCCTATGTGTATATTTTTCGGTTCATATCAATGTCTCTCTCTTTTCCGCTCTCTTCATTTTTATTTCTCTCTCATTTTCCTCCGCCTCTTTTTGCTTCCAATTGTGACGGCGTGTCTCGCGCTTTCTATGACCAATCAAATCACTTGTCGATAAATTTGATCAGTAGGAGGACGGCTGGTTGGGATATTCCCCTAGCTCCTCCCCCTTATTTCAGAAATAATCCCTTTTCCGAAATCGACCTATTTGATAGCCCTATCGCCAAATCATAATACGTCAGCTCTATGATAAAATCATAACTCTGTCCCAATAAATTTAATCATCTTTAGTCATGTCCTATTTTTTCATCATTCCTACCACATCCCTATTGTAAGTTCGAATACTTAAATACCTTTTAAACCATGAAAAATTTACCTTGAACTTGATAAACAATGATAAGAAATGGAATTTTCGAAGCGATCAATAACCAAAGTTTGTTTGCCATATGCGTGATTACTTTAACCGTGAAATTACATCGATACACTTTATATGTTCATCGTAACTACAGTATCCTTAAGATTGATCTTCGGGAGAGAGTAATGTTAACCGGAATAAACAGTTATCGTCAATGGCCGATTACTTGAGACACAATAAAGGTGAAGAAAATTTGATACATGGAAATTAGTGCGTTGTTTGCAAACGAATAGACGACATTATTGAGCCAAGAAATGACTTTGACGGCTATCTGGTATGCCCAATGAACACTTTGCATATTTGAATTTGTGCATCGTTTATTTTGTCTCAAGGTATCGGTCATTAGCAATATCTCAGTTACTTTGCCGGCAGATTTGTTCGATGCAAATAGCTTATCATTCCTAATTTAGGCCGGCTCAGACTCTGACGTCGTTGTCGCCTCAAGATTCAGAAGTTCCACGTCAGCTCGACCCGACATCGTCGTCGTCGACTTCAGAAGACAACAGCAGTGGTCAACCGACGGCGTCAACACTGTTCAGCATGGAGTTGGGCAACGCTCTGCCGACTGCGCAGATTTTCGCTGGTCTGAATGGACAGAGAGCTGTAAGAAAAGACAGACAACAAACTCCAACAATAGAATCTGGGATCTGATGACAGAAGATTTTAAATCCCACTTTGTTCATCTCAACTCTTATCTTCGTCTGCATCTTCTCGAATTAACTCCGAAAACAGTTTCTGATGTTAGAGACCCAGCTTCCAAATTCCATCATTGAATGCAGGAGATTTTTATAACCTTGGTATTTTCTTCCATCAAACTCTATGCGCTGTCTGCACTTGTGTCGAGATAGACTCTGTTTTGCTTCCTCTTTCAAGCTCAATCTCGCAAAGTGTAAACTTTACACACTCACAATCTGTCGTCTTGCAAATTCGCAAGAACAACCAAAGAATTCCTCCGGCTTCATGGTCTGGGTTTGACCAAAAATAGGCGGAGCCAGAAAACCCCCTAATTGTGATTTCATTACATTACAATGATGGGGGAATGTGCGTTTCGTTTCTCTTTCTTTTCCCCTATTCTCTAGACAAAACCGATCGATGTGACATGCGACGTAGTGGAAAGATTGGCGATGGGGCGCGCTGATTGTCGAATTCGCATCGGAGCGCATTTCCTGCAAGAAAAAAAACTTCTTCATCAGAAATTTTTCATCGATATTTTGCCGAAAGAAAAAAATCGCCGCTCCACACCACTCTTAGCCAAGATAGCCGCACCCCCGTTGCACTTTTACACCAAAGATCAATAATTTCCGCGTTGTTATCCGATCCCTCGCTTGCACTCTATCGATTATTTTGGTCACCCATCGAGAATGTCAAGTATTGATTTTATGTTTATAAAATTCAAAAATAGTACGCGCTAGGTCACATGATTTATTGGATGGAATCTTTGAATTTGATAATTAGGTTATCTTATCTCTCTCTCTCTCTTCTCCAAATTTATCAATATCAGACTGCATGTCTTCTTGAGTCTTTTCTTAAGTATTGATTCAAAAAATGATATATGGCTACATTTAGTTATTATTATTATATTATTATGTTACCATTTTTGATACCATTTTACCAATTGGCACCAGATTCAGATGATGCCATCGCCGGCTGACATCATAATCACAGCGAGTAAGATGTTCGGCATGCCAAAGAATTCATCCATTTCATCTTCAATTCTTCTCCCTGTAAGCATATTCGTCCTGAATACAAGTCCCCCTATCTGTCTATTTAAAGGGTCTTCGAATCTGAGTGAATCTTCTACTTTCAGAACGGTATCGACTTCAAAAAGCTGCAGCAGAACGATCAGATGGAGATCACTAACGAGTGTAGTCCCTCTCACTCGAAGCTCGAGCCTACCTCATCCTCTAACTCCCAACCGGGTACGCCCAGAGTCTTGGAAAGGCGAACGGTAAAATCATCGTCTAAAATGTGAAATCAGTAAGGGATTTGCAGGTACCGGCATGCGCAATTTGCGGTACGGACTCAACCGGCATCCACTTTGGTGTTGACGCGTGTGCGGCGTGCTCCGCCTTCTTCCGACGAACCGTGGTGCTGAACAAGGAGTACGGGTGCTCAAGAGATGGAAATTGCGTTATTACTAAAGGTAATCAATTAGTTTATCTTAACTCCTTCGTATCAATTTCATAGCGTGAGAAGGATCATGATATCAACGTCTTTTTCATGAGTATTTCTTCATATTGAAATATTGCTAAGTTCAATCTAAACAAAATCAGCTCCTTTAAAAGTACGTTTGATCTCAGAAGCAAGTCGGAAACATTTCGTGTTTAGCTTGAAATTGAGCTGCGTATAACCGCATTACATATTCTGGCGTTCGTCGTATTTTGCACGGATCCTGGAAATTCACGGGACACAATTCCCGAAAAAGAAATCGCATTTGAAACCTTCGACAAATCCCATGAATAAGGAATTAAGGCCCTGCAGCGAGCAGCTAATTTGACGATACAGAAGCAAAGAGGCTGCAAAATTAAATAGCAAATTTGATACAAAACACACGTGTCTTAATCCTGAAAAAAATTCAAAGACAATATGGTAGTCACGTATCAAAGAAAGAATAAACGTGAAATCTGCTAGAGTAAAAAGAATCATATTCAGATAGTTCCGGTGGTCAGAAATGTCGAGCGTGCCGTTTCTCGAAGTGCATTCGAGTTGGGATGGACCGCAGCGCCGTGCAGCACCGACGTGACGCGATCGGCAAGTACTCCGCTGGCGTCAAGCGAGAATACTCGCCAAGTACGGGTCCAACCCCCTATGTGATTTCAATTTCCATTTTAGGCCCTGGCGATCCCCAGTCGATGTCTCCGAAATCGCCCAAGTCGTCGAAAGATGGAGGAATGAGTATTCTCGACGAGTTCATGGAGTGTCAAAAGACGCTGAATGAGAGGCGCAATTTGTTCTACGCGTGGTCTGGGATGGAAGCCATGGTGGACGCAAATCATCCGGATCACAAGGTAATGGTTCCGCACTTGCTAAAGCTGATCAATTTGTTACGCTAGACTATTCGCGAACTGACCAACATCGAAGAATGCATTTGGGATCTGTGGAGGACGGAGCCCCGACTCGCCACCGCTTTCGTCAAGGAGAACAAGTACCTCTCAAACATGAACATCAAGGAGCTGGTAGTCTAACCCCAATTAAATAACTTTTTAGTTAATAAATTTAGACGAAAATCATCAAGAACTTTATCGTCGTGAGGCAAGCTGTTGAAGAGCCCTATTTAACGTGGAAGCATGGCGGACTCGAGAAGGAGTGGTGGGTCATGACTAACAAGTAGGGGGTTTTCTTAATTTCTCTTGGAATTTAACGACATTTCAGGGTCTATATCGACTGCAAGAACCCCGAGAAGTACTTTTTGAACGGTTCGATGGGTGGGCTTAATCTCGATGTGACTACGGCCAAAAAGTAAACATATTATTTCAAAGCTGTCTTCAATCTCTTTCATCTGTCATCACTTCATGAAACAACAACAAATGAGTTTTTTCTTCGTTGATTTTGTCATCGCTTCTTGAAACGGCGATAAAATTTTGCATAGCCTGATGTAGAATGAGATTTTCTCTCAACTTCCTGAAAGAATGATAAAAATTCAGCCTGTTCCTGCCCTCTTTCACTCACGCTATGTCCTCGGTCGGTGATTTGATGCGACGCATCGATATCAGTCACGTAGAGATGGTCTCGCTTTTGGCGCTTCTCCTCCTGGATCCAGGTAAAGCATAAGTCTCTTCTGGAAAATAGTGAAATAGTGGATCATGAGAGAAAAAAACTTATTCTGTATCGTTTTTTTTTAATAGAAATTTAGTTCCTCTTTCATACGCATTTACGAAAAAAAAGATTCATTGTTTTGGCAACCTGAACAATTCGCTACTTCGTTACCTCCGAATAGTATAGGATACGATACCCTCTATCTTGGCTATACCCTTAACTATTAGTAACGAAGTAGTTAGTTATCCAAATTGCCATTTGTTTGATCAGCATGATATATATGATTTTATATGTTTATTTCAGCAATCCCCAACCTAACGATCGATACCCGAAAGCTCCTTTCCAGCCTGCGCGATCAGGTTATCAAGGACCTGTTCAACTACTATGAAGGCGATGTTTCGAACGAAGATCCAGAAGTTCGACTGGGTAATCTGGTGATGATCATTAGTGCAATTAAGGTATGTATAATTATCTTAAATTAATTAGGCTAATTAAATATTTAACCATGGCAATTTAGATTCATGCCATTCGCACTCACGAGAACATGCAAATGTTTTCCATCTTCAACTTGGTGCCGAACAACAAGACGTTCAGTGAAATGGCGTCGTGGTCAAACAGCTCTGCGCCTGAATTATTTACGAACGATGAAGAGCACCAAGGGACAAGTAGTTAACAGCATATGGGATTTGTGAATTACAAGACTTAAATTAGAATATCATAGATTTATTAAAAATCACCCTAAAGTTCCAACTTTGGTTCCGATAGATCAGTAACTAGTTTCAACCACTTTCTCCAGAGATTATCGTAGTTATTTTACCTTTCTACTTTCATTTTAAATACCGTAGTCTTGTCATTTATAATTGCCATTCGCTTAAAGGTTTTTGGAATATGATTAAGCATTGTTTGATGTATCGTACCTACCTAAAACTATCGGAAATAGCTAAATTCTTCTAGCAACAAGATAACTATGCGCAAATTGTTCCTCTCTATGTCAAATATCAAATTAGTGAAACGGGTATTTCTAGCATCAAAATGTTTCTATGCACTATTTTTCTTTTGGATAAAAATTCTATTTCTTTTTAGTTTGAATTTGAAACTTTATGTGGCAATCCTATCTATATTTTCCCCGGTTTTCTAGCAAAAATCATTATTATCTTCTTTGTGTTTGTTGGGTTGATTACCGCTAAATTCCAAACATATCCATTCAAAGTTTTGCCTAAATTTATATTTTCAACTTTAAAATTTCAGTTTTCAATATTCTAATTTTGATTCTTTCGATCTCACCTTAGAGTTGTGGCACACACATTATATTCAATATCCTATGCAACGACGTTATTCATATATGCGAAAATTCTATATATTAACGAGTTCTATGTATTAGTATTATTGCATAGTGGCATATGCACACTTTATATGACAAATTCTTGTTATCCGTTACCCGATGTTCGAATGTTACCTGTATATGTTGGGGGCTATCCTACTTAACGCTATTTCTATTGACTTTAAAATATGCTATATATCCGAATTATTGAAGTTTCGATAACTATATATTTAGATTGTATTTCACTTTCCAGTTATCGTAACAAATTTACTCCTGCCATTTAAAATTGCGATAATATATTGCCTCTTTTGGAAGTTACCTGTTAAATAACTTTCTACATCGAAATTTTAAACCACTATATAATTTGTTATGATTCGAGTAACTCAATACTATTGTTGACGTATGCCGTATTTCTTAAATTAAACTAAAAAATAAAATTTAAGAAATTTCGGTAAACATTCTCTTTCAGTCCTCAGTGATAAATACCTAATTTTCATACTAAATGTACAATATTTGCTATCATCAAACTCATCATACACTTGCTTGTTACGTGATGTAAAATAAATGGTTTTGAAAGTCTTGCTATATTCATGAAAATAGTAAATTAATCTAGAATAATATCTAAATAATAATATAATTTTACTTAAAAATAGCTTTAGTATGATCCTATCTAATTTGTACAATATAAAAAGCTCGCCAGCCGAAAGTCTGGCGGATTTTGAGCCCCAAGAAACTTCCCAGGCTCTGGACGTCAAATTAAGAAAAGTACGCTTTTTAATATTTGTTAAATCTTCTTATTATATTTTTTACAAGAAATAAAAAACTTATATTTATCTAAAATTATATTTTCTCACGATTTTATTTATCGGAGACTCTAGTTTTTAAGATTATGAAGAACCCGATACTTTTTGAACGATTTTAAATCTATTTTTGGATATCAGATATCTCATGAAAAATTTCGAGTTTTGTCTGGGAAATTTAAATTTAATTTAAGAATTAGTCGGTCAGTCATTTAAAATAAGCTTAAATTGTCGAAAGAACAAACCAATTCAAATTCAATCTATGACAAAATCGAATGTTTCAAATTTTAATGATAATAATACAAATGATGATGTTTTACCTCTACCTCATTTTCTATTCTAAATAATAAAAAATGCTAGAAATCAAATAATTACAAAGATAAATTAAGGCCCTATTCACCGACTCTATCGGTGAACAGGTGGTTTGGTTAGGTTACGGCTCTGGAAAGTGTGTCGGGTTATCGAGATGCGACGACCTGAGTCCCGATGAGCCATTCAGAGAACTCAACCGAGTCGAGGCGAGCTCGAACCCTATGGATATTTGGTATTAAACTTTAAATTTCTGGGAATATGTATCTTTCAATTTGTATATTTATTTCAGTAGAATTAAACCCAACCAATTCGGAGTCGGATTTGGCGACGGTACATTGAGAATCATCAACACTGACAAGAAGAAAATTGAAAGCGTCGCCAAAATCAAGCCGCTTCATGGTTCATGCGACTCCAGGGTTCTTTCGTACCACGATGGCATCATTACCAGGTATCAAGTCTACCAACACCAATTCAGCGTATTTAAAATTACTATTTCAGTGGCTCTTCCAATGGAAGCATCGTTCACGTCGACGTTACCACCCAGAAAGTTACCACCTATGGTAAATTCCATGGGGCCGTTCGATCTCTTGTGTCTTTCGCTGGCGGCAAGCTCTTGGCTTCTGGACATGGGACAGGTAGGCCCGTCTTGCCATTTGTCTCCCAAATGGTTCCATTCAGGGCAAATTGCCATCTGGGACTTGCGCCAACCGCCCTTCAATTCAGTGAATTCCGTGGTGCCATCGAAAAAGCCTTTGGATGCGATTACTGCACTCTCAGCTCATCCCGCTATGGCGAATTTGGTAAGTTAACCCAAAACATCGACCTTGAATTACCATCTTAGGTATCGTTTGGCACGGATGATGGTGCGATTGGGTTCTGTGACGTCAGAGGAACCTCTGGCACTTTGGTACCAACTTCTTTTGATGTCGCTACAGCCGCTATAACCCAGGTAGATCCAAAATGGCAACTTTTGCTAATTATTAGCATTTTCAGATCAAGTTCGATGCTCACAGTGGTGAGCATCTATTATGCTCATCGGAAGATGGTAGTATAGTACATTGGGACGTGAGCGGTATCCCATCGACCGAATACCTATCGTAATTACCCATTATCATAATTTAATTACCCTAATTCTCTCAGAGTCGGCAATTCTCGACAGGCAGCGTGGTTGGCTGAGAGCCTTAGCGACTGGGTGAAGCTGAGCTCTCTGAGGTAATTAATTAACTAATTAAGCGAGAATAATTACACCCTAATTAAGAAGCAAATGCTTCTCCGCGATCAACTCTATCGACATCAACAATACGACGGTTCTGGCTACCTCTGACATCGGAACTCTGCTCTGCTACACTGGACTGCCATTCCCGAAATCTCACCAACATCGTTAACTAGTTAACTATCCCAATTATCCTATTTAATTACGTTAATTACCCAATTATCTCACTTTGTATCTCATGAACTTATGGGTTTAAGTTATTTCGTTTGCTGTCTTTAGCGATAAAGCTAACGCGTTAAGAAGTTATCACGATTAATTGATGATCCGTTAATTCACGTACGAGGCAATCATGAAGAGGGTTAAGTTGTAAGGTGAGAGACAAATGGAAGAGAAAGAAAGAAAAGAGAAATAGTACTTGAAAACAAGAGAAAAAGAAAGAGATGCTTTTGACAAATGCCCGTTTCTCTGGGTCTCTCTAACCTTTTAATACTATTTCTCCTTCTCATTTTTCTTTTCCTCTCTTACTTTTAAGTGTTCTATCTTCGAACTTATTTTTATTTTATCTGCTGCATGTTTTGCGTCTTGTGTCTTCCGCCGAAAATTTGTAACGGCGAGCAAAATCAATTCTTCACTTTTTTAATAAACTTTGCGGTTTCGCAAATTTTTGTGTTATTTTTAAGGTTTAAGCTTTGAAATACCTCCAAATATATCGTGTCGCATCTAAATGTGGTTTCAATTCCTATCCTTCATCATATGGTCATAGACTTGCATTCACGACGTACCTGAAAAGTGTTATTCTTAATTCTTATCACGGAAACTTGCAACGAATGGATGGTTTCAGTCATTTTTGATTTCTCACCCCAAAGTTTGATTCCAATCTTTCTATTTCCAGGCATTTCCACAGAAAAACTTGATATAATTTCCTCGGTATCTTTAACCTTTTCTATATTTAAGCATAGAAACTCTGGCTACTCTAGTCGTACTATTCTTGCAAACCCAAAATCTCTGTCCACTAGATTTGTAAGATATCATATCAGATTACTCCCCGTACTACACGCGTTCTTGCAAGGCTATAATATTGATCATTATATTCAATATTATTTTTATTTAGGAACAAAAATCTTATCACTTTCCTTTACAATCGCTTATAGTTAGTTATCACTGAAAGGAAGTTTCGTTATCATCAGTGGAACTGCCATTGTTAATATTCAATGGTTCTGAAAATCAATACGATTTTGCAATCATCACATAATATATTCACCATATGTTAAAGACCGTGGTGTTTATATTAAAATATATATGATGTTTAAACCAATAGTCAATATCGATTTTTCTCTAAAATCAATCTTTTTTAATCTTAATCATATTATTGATTTTATATAGGATTTTCGTGGTAAGCCCTGATAAGATATCATGCTTTATAAACGCTGCGCACGGTGCGCTGTGCATTGTTTGCATAGTTCTTTCATCGCTTCTGCACATTTTAAACCCCCTTCACATTTTCTTCTGCTTGAAACTTGCAGGCTTATTATTTCATTTATCAGTTTTTATTTATTGTTATCTCGATTATTTAAATTACTTTTCATTAACCGGCAAAACAATTATTAAATATATTAAATCTTCATTAATTAATCTTGATATTGCTTGAATCATATCCATTTTCTAACATCCATTATTCATTATCATAGTATTTTCTCATTTTATTTTTTTATTTTATCCATAACTCTACAAATTTGCAGAGAACGACCCAATTAAATCGACCGCAATTATTCTGCTTCTTCAATTTTCCTGATCCGGTGATCCGATGGGCGTGTTAAGCAAGGCTGGCGTTTCTGGTATGTTTCTATATTTTAAATTAAATAGTAAAAATATAATTGTATAGTATAGAAAAAATATATTTTAGGTTGGTTTCCGCCAATTTCATCCAGAACTTTGCTGAACCACTACCTGCCCGCGTCCGGTGCCGTCTCGCATTCTCTCTATGCAGTGCATATCTTTTCGCCGAGTATCATTTCAAAGTAGGTTTTAATTTTTTTTAAATTTAATAAGGGAATATATTTAATAATTGTCTGTGCATTTCATTAAAATATGCACTTAAAATTTAAATTATGAAAAAAACTATGAAGTAACGATCTTAAGGGTGGTTAAAACAACTCAAATAATCATGACTAAATCATACTACGTTTATATAAAACATATTGCATATTTTAAATTTATGCCAATTTTTCAGTTTATTCCCGGTCGGCGACCTAGCCGTGTCCAACACGATATTGTGCAATTCGATGATCGGCGTCGGCGCGTTCATCTATTCGCGAAGACACCTTCAGAGGTCCGATCCGTGGGATCGGGTGGAATTTAGGTTAATTTAAAATTTGGTTTATAAATCTTAAAATATTATGCTAATTTGCTATGATTAGGTATTATTTGTTTTAATGGCGATGATTATGATTTGATGTTTTCAGCGTCCTGGCCTCGAGTTTGTTCAATTTTGGAAGTTTGCTAGCGGCAGTTCTGATTAAGGCCTTGCTGCCGCCCAGGTAAATTAGAGTTTCTTAAAAATAGAATTATTAAATTCTAAATGTTTGAAGATGTTTACTTGAAATATTCGACTTTTAGGGTATCGACCTACCTGAAGAGCGCCGTCGCAGTTACGTTGAGCATTTACTTATTGTCGAGGGGCAGAAAGTATATGACGTATTTGGACAATCGATCTGCGAGGGGCTCGCCGTCACCAACGCGGTTCAACAATCGGTCGCCATCGGGGAATCCGGTAATCAATATTGTTATATCATTTTAGATTTCTATAAATTAAAATGTCGTTAGATTTTTCCGTGATTCATTGCTTATTTCGTAAGAAAGCGAACAAGATAAAATTTCCTGAAACAGCAAACTCTTTGTTTTGGTATGGTTAGTGTTAATTAATTAAGACTGAGTTACATTATTTTGAATAATAGATGAGATAACAGTGATCTGACTTTTAGAACGTAAAATATTCAGAAGTTTTTATTTTATCCAATTTTAGGACGAAGACGGTCTGACGCGACTCAACGGCTCGTTAAATTCCAACTAGAGAACGATTGAAATTTCCTAATCTCAATTTTTTAATCTAATTGTTTGTTATCGTTATTTTATCATAGAGTGCATAGCCATTTTAAATCGAAATTTATTTTTTTAAATCTAGATTTTTAGAAATGTGCAAGTCTTTGAAGTTGGTGGGAATTCATATACGCCTCGTTATTGCCTAACTGGTTAAAACTTTTCAGGACTACTGTAATATTAAACCACGCTCATTTTTGCAACAAAAATACAGTAATCCTTTCAGTCTTTAGAATTGTGAACGGTGTTTGAAAACGGTTCTTTGAGTTAAGAAAACATTGGCCAATAAGCATACATATTCTGTATGTAAAGAATAAATCATTAGACTTTACTGTATATTTTTGCACGAAGTTTATTTGTTTTCATGCTTTCTAAATATATTTAGAACAAAATCGCCTCTTTTCGAGTAAAGATAGAAAGCCGACCGGGTTTTACAATCAGACGCACTTGTAAACGCAGGGACGAAACAACTTCATCTCTCGTTCTCTGAATGCCCATCATGTTATCTCGATTTTTTCGTTATTTTTATTGATTCTTTCTATTTTTTTCTCCCCAGCCTTCCTGACAAAACCTTTCCAATCTCGACATAAGTTTCAAGATGAATCTCTATCAAAACTGCGAAAATTCCAGCGACTCTATCACTCCTCTTCGTACACTCACAAGAGCGCCATATTTTCCGTTTACAATAAATTATTTCTGAACACTTTATTGAAATTTTATAATTTTAAAATACCTGAATACCTGGGAATAATAAACGCTCAGGTAGTGCAGCGCTGCGCTTCTCTACTTACATTCCAAATCTTGTTTTCCATACTCCATATTATATTGGGAAATCGTCAATTTTTTTACTATTCGTTTAAAATATCCCGTATTCATACCCGAATACTCGCATTTTCAGGTAATGCAGCGCTTGGCGGCCTCTACTACCCTGGGCCGTTTGCGGGCGGCTGCAGGCCCCTCGTTTCCCTGCCTGTCCTCGGTTTCCCCCCTCCTGGTTTCAGCCTCGTCCATTCGCGGCTTTGCCTCAGGACACGACCATCACGACGACACCCCGCCCGGCGAGAAAAATATCCCCAAACAGACCGAGGATTATCGGTACGATCTTCAACATTTATTTAGTTTTTCGGAATTTTGAAAGATGTTTTAAAAGATTCGATATGTTATGCGGGAAAAATCAGTAATTCGTACGTAAAATCTTTTATCTTGCAAGAAAGACGAATTTTTGTACAGCAGAAAAAGGAGAAATGTATGTTTAAATTTCTACAGAAACTTTATAAAAATGAAAACAAAATTGACACTGATTTTATCGATTATTTTTGCAGACCCGGTTCGGACTCGTTCGCCTACGAGAACCCATGGCCGAAGCTGAACAGCGGCCGGCTCGATTGGCTCTTTCAGGAGGGCTGGAGACGGCCCCTCGCCAAGGATCAGGGTGGCAAAGTGGTAGGAGTTTTGGTTTTTATTCTTCTCATTTTTTTCTTACAGAAAATAGCTCTAAAATCTTTATTTTTGCAAAAAAAGCCCTTAAAGGATAGCTTTTATTTTTAAAAAAAATAATAAATTTGAACATTTAGCGCCGCGAGTGGATCTGGTTCGGTCAAGTGCCGCATGACGAGCACAAGGATTGGCTCAAACATCATCAGGTCGAGAAAATATTTCTAAAAACGATATTATTATTTTTGGAAATTACGCTTTTCTTAAGCACGTTATTTACAGTAACTAAGATTTTTAACCAATGCTTTAACCCAAATTACGACTGTATTTTCAGCTCTCGTTTCTCATCGTCACCGTGCTAACCGCGTGGATGACGATTTGGCTGTGCATGCTCAAGAGCGACGAGTAAGTGTAAATTAGAAAAAGATAACATTTTTCCAAAACTATATTTTCTTTCATTTTTCTGCTTTAAAAGGAAAGAACGATAGGAAATTCTGAAAACGTGAGAAATAATAAAAATCTTGGAACAAAAATAATATAAAATTTTGAACAAAATATTAAAGGAATACATTTCCCAAAAAATAAAAATGTCAGACCCGTCCTCCGCGAATGGGCTTTGCGAGAGGCGCACCTCGAACTGATACGTCGCGAGAAGGCCGGCCTGCCCTATATCAGTCCGGATTTGGTGCCGAAGTAAGGAATTATTTTATCTTTCAAATTTAGAAAAAACTATTGTTTAAAAGTTATTTTATGGAAATTTCTTAGAATAGTTTTTTTTTATTTAGAGAAATATTGTTTTAATCTTAATTTTTTAAATTTTCTTGAAAAGCATCTAGATTCTCAAGGTTATAGAAATATTTGCACTTTTATTATTTATTCTCTAATTTAATTTTTTCCAGGGATAGAGTTCTCGCCTGCCTTCCGTCCGAAGAAGAATTGCGCGACTTCGAAATTCTCATCTAAATCCGGAAAACTAGCTGAAAAATTAGCACACCAGGTTATCATCGACAATTTTATTCTAGAATAAGCAAATTTTCGGACTTCTTGGAAAGGTCATCCTTTTTACTTTTCATTTATTTGGAAAGTTCACAATTTTTCAAATTTTTATCAAGACTCCCTTTATCCCACTCATTTCTAAAGGCGAATTTTTGTTGGTACTGAGTGATGTTTGAATTTATTGGTCTAGAGTTAGACTTGATAAAGAAAGAAAAATGGATGAACTTTCTAAATTTTAGGTCAATAAACTGAGTGATTTTTTCAAGAAATCCGTTTTATTTTCGCAACGAGGTGATTTTTAATTCGATAATTCAACAAAATTAGCCCATTCATATCGCCGTTAGTCCGGCGAAAATACCGTAATTTTCTTTAATTGTTGTAAAAATCGATTTTTTGAGATTACGGTATTAATTTTCGTAGTTAACATAGTCGGTATAAAACTTGAGATAAAGAAGATTTTAAGCGATGGTTTTCTTTGTTTTTGTTTTCTATGATTTTTCGGTCTTCATAGAAATATGAAGCCCCTGTATGTAAAATTATCATTTTTAGATGACAAATTTGGAAAATAAAATTTAGAAAAATATATTTTCAACCAACAAAATACGGCAATTTATAAGTTTTCATCAATATGACTGATATGTGCGTTGATAAGATTTTGAGTAATTGATCAATTTTATCAGTAACGCCAGGGCGGGTGGATAGGAGTGTAGAGTCTGAAATATAAGATTTTCAGGAGGAAATCATAAATGTGAAATTTCAATAACTTCAAAGAACCCTTTAAAAATCAATTTAATCAAATTTTAAAAGAAAGCTTCAAAATAAAATAGCACATCCAAATTAAAAATGATCTCCAATCCTTACCTTCCCATTGAAGTTGAAGTCGAAATGGGTCTTGATTTAGTCGTTTTCTGACTCCAACTCGAACCCCGATTTCTACTAGCTGAGGTACTTCTCGACAATCTACTTCCATTTGAAAGGGACCTAAAATATAGATTTCAAAAAACTAGGTTATATTTTTAAATAAATTTTTTTGTACCTCTGATTATCATACTGAATTTTCAAGTCCTGAACATTAATCTCGTCATAGGGTGGATATATCAAAGCCGGATATATCTTTCGGAAATCTTCTATTGCTAAATTTTAAAAAGTCGTACAAATTCTTGAAAAATAAATACCCCCTTTCAAATGAATGGTTTTATAATGCCTCTCGAACAATACCTGGGCTATCCTATCTGATTGGTCTCCGTAAATCTGAAAAAAAACTGAAATTAAAAATAAATAAATAAAATAATCATACCAAAAGAGCCCTATTCTCTTTTCTTGCTTCTTCAATAACCTTGTTTTCATAATTAACCCTCGATATTAGAATCTTATCATAGTGTTTTGCTAAAAAAGATCATTTTATTTTAATTTTAAAAAATAAAATAAAAAAACCTCCAGCAATTCTTTCAGTCTTGTAATGTTGAATATCGTTAACATCTAATATTGTGAAATTTCCCAATGCGAATTTTGGTTTACCGTTGGTGGCTTCAGAATCTTCTATCATATGACGTACCTGTGATTTCAATTTATTAAAAATATAACATTTCAAATCTCACGAATTTATGTATACTTATTGACGGTGGCGAAAAGTGGGGGTCCATAAATTATATTTTAGCTGAATGGTATTATTTCTGACTAGAACTAGAATAGTATCAATGCTAGAAACGACGAGTTTAAAATAATAATATTTTAGAAATTTAGGAACGCCGAGTTTAGAAATAAGTTTAAAATAGTCTCATAGTTCGAATAATAATTTTATTGAAATATAAGCCTAAGTTATCGGTACATTCGTGTACTTTTAACTAAAACTGAATTATGCTTGACTAGTTATAGCAATATCCCTTAAATAGCTCAGAAAAAGTGTAAAAATGATAAATTGATATTTATCTGCGGGAAATAGTATTGGGTTATTAGAGGATTAGAGAGGTCAGAATTTGCTCTGCCATAAAAGGCTAGCCTTGAGAAATATCGCCATAGCGACTTTAATCGAGGAGCAGAGAAATCTTTTCCCTCTCTTCATTTTCAGCGCTATTTTCCTTTATCCTTATTCTCGCGCTATTAAGAGCCATTCCACGAATAACTGGAACTAGGGTCCGGACAACTGCAAAAGTGTCTC
>LIAE01008213.1:50927-69609 GCA_002287525.1 Diploscapter pachys | reverse complement strand
CATCTATCCCCCCTTTCCCTAATTTAGCATTGCGATCGAGACGCGACAGTCCTGCTGATTTTCTATCGCCGTACGATGGTCGATCTATGTCGACAGCGGGGCTTCCACCGACTGGGGCTTTGCCGCCGGGCGAGCCTCGCTTGTTCCGAGCCCGGCTGAGCTCATGGATAGGCGGACTTAGAGCAGGTCCCTCCTGCTTAAGAATTGGATGCTGTTTCGAATCGTCCTGTGTCGGATTCACTTTGTCGCATGCTTTTTCGCACCATTCCGTTTCGGCCTTGCTAATTTCTCTCACATCACGCCAACATTCGTCCTAATCCTTGTACATAATCTCGTAAATCGTTCTAATTTCCTCCTCTCACTTTTTGTATTTCCCCCTCAAACGTCTCACTCAAAGAAATGTCCCCATGTCGGTCCGACGTAATCTGCAGGCGTTTTCTCCTCTTAAATGTTCGGGGCGGGCGGCTAGTGAAACTCATCGATTAGTTCAAAATAGAGTATTATTCAGAGCCAATAAACACCGATAATCATGGTATCATTGAAATTATCATCGTTTCGTTCAAGCAATTTTGAGTTTTATTCGTCGTCATCCCCCAGCAAAAACGTTGCGTTTACACTTACGTTCCATTAATAATGGTGTTCAATCAACAGCAATAATCGGTTGTCCTAACCACAGATTTATCTGTTTGTGATGGAAGTAAGGAATATTATTATTGCAAATAATTCCGATTTCAGGCGAAGACGAAGCTCTGCGACAGAGTTTGACTCCAAGTCAGCTGGAGATCGCCGAGTTGGGAAAACCGAGACTCGGCGAATACAACAAATGCCAGATCACAATCAAAGAAAGCAAGGAATTCCAGGTGCATCATTTCAAATATTTTAAAAAAAAATTTTTTTAAATTTTTTTTTCGAAAATTCATCGAGCTCACTAGCCACCTCTTTGGGAAGTTCGTCGACTTGAAAATTTGAACTTAAAGAAATACTTTCAACAAAGAAAATTCAATTCAAATCCTAACGACTTCAGGGCATCATCGACCGTATGATCAAGAATGCCAACACGAAAATTATGCTCGGTACTTCATCATGGAGAGAACAGTTTTCCGAGGCTCTCACTATCAGCGGAGGTAGTTTTCTTTCTCAAAAAATTGTCAAATGTCTATCTCCAGGCGACGACGACGATGACGACGAGGGAGATGGCGGTGATAAGGAGCCGGAGGAGCCAGGATGCTTCGACTATTTCATGCACGTGCTCGCTGTGCCATGGAAGCTGATCTTCGCCACGATTCCACCAACTGGTAGCGATTCAATTGAATAGAAAGAACTTATTGAACTGTCTTAGACTACTTCGGTGGATGGGCTTCGTTTACGGTGGCCATCTTCATGATCGGTGTGCTTACTGCTATCGTCGGAGACTTGGCCTCTCCATTTGGTTGCTGGGTCGGCCTGAAAGATGCCGTCACTGCAATTTCATTCGTAGCTCTAGGAACATCTGTGCCAGGTCGGGGTTTTTTTTTTTTTAAATCGTCGAGTAGGAATGGAAAGAAAAATGCATTATGCATACGCGGCGATAAGCCATTAGGAAAGTTGGTTTGAACTAACAAGCATGCAGACATTCACTGATCAATTAGTAGTTTATCGTTGTGTCTCTTTCAACGCATTCTTTTCCATTTTCTAACATAGAATAAATTGATCACGCGACACTAATAATTTCAAACGTTACCTACAAATTCCAACTAAAAATTTAGATACCTTCGCATCGAAAGTGTCTGCAGTGCAGGACAAGTATGCCGACAACGCAGTCGGAAACGTCACTGGCTCCAACGCTGTTAACGTCTTTCTCGGCATCGGAATTGCTTGGTCACTCGCTGCAATTGTTCACTGGTTCCGAGGCGATACGTAAGCTTCACAGTATCACAACTGCAAAAAATACAAAAAATTTCCAGATTCCATGTTGAGCCCGGCAGTCTGGGCTTCTCCGTGATGCTGTTCTGTTTGGAAGCCTTTGCTTGTATCGCAGTCATCGTTTTGAGACGAAGGCCATCAATCGGTGGAGAATTGGGTGGACCGATGTGCATGAGGGTAAGCAAGAAATTTTATCCCTAAAATTTAGAAAATCAAGAATAGCATATAAAAATCTCGAGAAAAAAACTGAATCAAAACTCTTCTTTTTTATCAAACTTTTCCAAACAGACATTTTAAATGTTCATAGTTGTGATTAATCTCTAGGAATTTCACTAAAAATAATCTGTTCACAAATCTAAAGATTACCCTGCGATATAATCTGATCACAAATCAGCAAAAATCGAAATAATCCGACCATGACTCAAAGAACGATTATTTTGATAGCCGTTTAAAACTCAGTTTTCAGTGGGTCACTTCGAGTTTCTTCTGCTTCCTGTGGCTCTTCTACCTTCTTATGTCCGCCTTGGAAGCCTACTGCATCATCGCCGGATTCTAAGCTTCTCCAAAATTGCTAGTTTATTTTCTAATCTATTTAGCTTGGCGTATAAAGACTGCCTCGCAGTAAATATGCCATAAAAGTATGTATCAGTAGATAGAGATCATATAGAGAGTGAGTAATGATATTTTCGTGGCAAACCTGCCTTGAACCGTATGTCAGGAACTCGATGAGAATATGAAATTCAAATTACATTACGACTAAAATTGAGTTTTCGTATTTTAATTTCGAGCTGATAATACCGAGTCTCTCACAAACAAATCTACACAAAAACCCACTTCAGCACTATTTCGCTTATGTTTTTATTTAATTTCTTCTTATAATGATGAAGATATTTTATCATTTGATAGTGTCTTAAGAATCTTGAAGTTGCTCGAATTTTTCTCCAGTCATTTGCAAGTTGTAAAACTGTCAAAATTGTTATGTTTGTTGGTTTGCTCTGAATGGCTGACAGTTTTATGATGGCTATTAAAAATTGCAGGAAATTCTAGATCGTAGAGTTCTAATTTTATATTTTCCTATATATCATACATATTTTATATTGCCTCAGCACACAAGTTCTTTATATCAGTTGAACGTTTTCTTTTGTCTAAGTTTAGGACAGTTATGCATTTTCCCAATTGTGTTGTTGTTCATTTGATTTATCAAGAATAATCTGTCAAGTAAAACAATTAAATGAATTTTGAAACAAGTTTAGACAGATTATTGAATTTTGATACGAGTCATATCGCATTTTTGGAATATTGTTCTAGCGCAACTTTTATTCTTGACTCTTATCGCTTCTTCAGTGTTTTTGTAACTTTGTTTGCAACTTTTGTGGACAATATTCTGGTAACTGATGGTGCCTATTCATTAAGAGAATCAATCAGAGATTTCTATTTTATTACACTTTCGTCGTATTTGTCGTACTTTGAATATTGTGAAACTCTAGTCTCAATTTAAAACAATACTTTGTATACCCTATATACTCACTCACAAAACGTGCCTATATTCTTACGCAATGTGAACATTTTAGTGACTGTTTTTTGTTTTATTGTTTTGTAGATCTGAAATATTCTGTCTCTCATCACTTTTTATCCACTCTTAAAATCCGAATCTGATCACATTTTTGTAGCGTAAATCTATCCGATTTTTCGTTCTCTTATGATCATTTTATCGTTTGCGTTTTCAGTTCATTGAATTTTATGGATTCTTTCATTTTTCTTTGTTTGTTTGGAGCAATAAATAAAATGTTTTTTCTTATTCAAAGAAAAAGTAATCACATGAGATTTTGACCTTGAAATTGTTTGAAATTCAAGTTTTAACGGCGCAATTATAAATTAAGATTTATTGCGTCTTGTGATTGTCGTTTGTACGATTTTTTCATTCGAATTTTGCGCATTAAACGAACGAACGCATTTGATAAAATGATAAATGTCCAATTTTATCATTAAATTTGTAGTGCAAAGATGAAGAACGGTTTTCTATCTTTGGAAGACGTGTGTTCCTCATTGATAATTGCTGTGCAATCATTTCATGTGGATGCTTTACAAAAAATGTGGAAATGTTGTTTATTATGAAACGAAATGTGAAATAGCGAAATTAGCACTGCACTTCAACAATCTCGATAGCAATTAGACGAAATGAAATGAACTTTTGAAATGTTGGAATCGGAATACTAATATTGAATGGGACCTTGAAAATTTCGGAATCAGAACTCTGAACCATCCTTGATCTTAATGCATTTTATGTAAAACTTTTTTTCATCTGTCAATTTTTCAAGCTTGCTTTATGATTTTTTGCAGACTATTATTTTGCATGATGATATGGCTTTTGAGATAATAAATTGATATCATTAGCCCTTCCCCTTCGTGTGGTTAGTTAATCCGCAAATCAATATGAAAGCGACTAGCAGCCAGACGATAGAAAACAGAAAGAGAAACTGGAATGAAAATGATAAAGATACGAAAATCGAAAAACGGTGAAAATTGACGAATGTCTAATCGTTTCTTCTGCAGAAACTTACTCCTACTTTATCAAGCACAAGATATTGTCCATCAAAACAATTTTTCTTGTTTGGTTTTTCGTTTTTTATTGAAAATATTACAAGATTTTGTATTTCCAATAATCGTTTTGTCAATTTTTTACTCCTTTCGAAAAACCTTCAATTTTCTGCTATTTTTAAATGAAATTACGAAGATATTTATCCGATTATACCTTTCACTACACATTTCGACTTGGGTTTATTTTCTCTTACATTTTAGAACCATCATCACATGTTTGTTTCACGTGAATTTTTTGTCAATTGCTCTCGATTACCCTTTGCACCGCCCAACGACAGACAGGGCATTCCCGACTTTTTTGCCCTGCAAATGCCCGTATCATGCGCTACTCCTTTTTCGGTCTATTACTGACCAGATGGTACATTTGATATCAAAGTGTCCCCTATAAAGTCAAGGATACCAGCCAATTTTTCACTTCCATGGTTCATTATGGATCGAGAAGTTTATTTCAGTACGATTCGAAATGCTCAACTGCTCGAGACAAAACATAGCTGTTCGTTCCCGGTTCATAGCAGAAAAGACATAAAGGCGACTAGGGGGACTGATAGGAATGAAATGTTAGCGATAAGCCTGGGCATTCGGCTTTCCTTGCTTTATTATGCCTGCCACAAACTATCGAATCATCTTTCCTTTTCCGTCCCCAATTCAGATTAGCCTTCCCATTTGTCCCCACACCTGCCTTAGGACTAGTTTACCGGTCTTGCATCGATATCGTTTGGGTATTTTCGTGATGCAAAATTTTAACCTAGATTTTCCACCGATTTTAGATCATTCTAGAAGAAAAATATCTTGAAAATATCACTTTTCAAAATGCATCGATAAGAAATCATCATTTTCACGATCAAAATCTTGATATTCACAAAATTTTGTCCCTTTTCAAATTTCAAAAATTGACTTTCTTCTCAAAAATATCATCATTTTACGTTACAACCGAATAGAGGAACTTTTGCGCAAACATGTGCGCGAGACAGGCTATTTTCGACCGTTCACTTCAAAATGATGACAATTACGTCGCCGTCTCGTATCTCACCATGATTTATCACAATTTTCAGCGATAAAAACCATAAAATCGTCAAAATTCAAGCGAAAATCACCGAATACGAAAAATGCGCGAGCGGGAATGAAGAAATGAACACTGTTCTGCATTTTCACTCGACGTTTATCCGTAATTTGTCGTATAAAGATTATTTCGCTCGTTTTCATCTAATTTATTCGTAGGAGATGTTTTTATCGACTTTATTGATTTTAGAATGGCAATCGGGGCGCCGAAAGGATCGGGCGAGGCGTCGAATTTGGACGTGGCCATCGGCACGCTGCGCAGGTGTCTTCAGATGGCTAGGTATGAGGGTTTTTCGAGAGTTTATTTTTAAATTATTTGTAAACAATTATATTGACTTTACGGCAACAAATGATAATTTTATTAAATTCCAGTACGAGTTCAGCTCCACAAAAGCCTGTACAGAACGTCGTCAAGGATTCACCCGCCATTGCCACTGTTAAACAAGTAAAATTTGCAATTTCTTTTAAATTTATTTCTTTCAGAAAAAGATTTTGTTTTTTTTTCTAAATAAATATTTGCAGATCCTGAAAAACACAGCCGAGCTGGAGGAGCGTTCCTCGTGGCCACACTGTCAGCACTTCCTTAGTGCAGACGAACCCAAAGTCGTCAAGCAACAGGCTAAACATATCAAAATCATTCCTTACAAGGTACGCATTTTTATCATTTTCTTAAAATAATCTGTTTAGTTATATATATATATATAGATAGAGAAAGAAAATCTGACAAACTTACATTCTTGACAAAAATCTATAATTTTTCTTGTAAAGCTGCACTATTTTAACTTGTTCCACTTAGCAAAGTAACCGCCTATGTAAAAGTGAGACATAACTTTCCAAGAAAACTTGCAGACTTTTGTAATATTCGATTTCAGGACGAGACCCAAATCGGCGACATAATGCGACTGATAACGAAGGATCTGTCTGAACCCTACTCCATCTACACCTATCGATACTTCATCCACCAATGGCCTGAATTGTGCTATCTCGTAAGTTGCTGCTTTTTTTTTAATCAAACTTTTTCAAAGAATTCGTTTGCTGATCAGCGGATTATGAAATGCGTACGGTCTAGTATTTTTCTTATCAGGCAAACATGATCACTTTAGTGCTTCTTTGAAAATGGATCTTGTTCAGGCTACAAAAATAATTTTAAAAAAAACTTTTCTTTGAAATTCCAGGCCTATGATACGGAAACCGAAGCGTATGTTGGTGCGATCGTGTGCAAATTGGATTACAACAACAAGGAACGCAGACAGGGATACGTGGCTATGCTCGCTGTTGACGAGGGCTGCAGGAGGCTCGGAGTTGGTGAGAATGTTTTTAAAATTAGTTTTTTTTATTTTTTTAAATTTCTCTAACTCACAACTCATGTATTAGTTTAGGTATTTTTTATTCCTGACTTCGTTTTAAAATTTCAATTTTCATGGATTTAACTAGTAGTTTTAATTAATGTTCAGAAGTTTGAGAATTTTGACTAAATAATAATAATTTCAAATAAAAATGATTGAAATTCAGGCACGACTCTGGTCCGTCGCGCAATCGAGAGCATGCAGGTGCAGGGCTGTGACGAGGTCTGTCTCGAGACCGAGGTTTCCAACAAAAACTCGCAGCGACTCTACAGCAATTTGGGGTTCATTCCGGAGAAACGGCTCATTAGGTAAAAGCTTCTTTCAAAATAATAAAAGAGCATTTTTTACTCCGCGAATTTCTAAGTTATTTTTCATACTCGATTCATCTATTAGCTAAAGTTATAAATTATGGCAATTTTTTTCTAAAAACATGATAAAAATTATCAAATGAATGAAGCTAAAAATTGCAGATATTACCTGAACGGAGGCGACGCGTACCGTCTGAAGCTGTACTTCACCCCTCCATCGATGAACTCGGTGATCAATCGACGCAGCTCGCAAATCACCATCGATGACAGGTGTTCCGTCAGCAGTGAATAGGTCATACTTTAATTTTCTCTATTTTAAGTTTATGAATGAATGGATGGAATTTTATTTATGTATGAGATTTTTCTAAAATTTAGTTTCTAATTCTAAAGAACTTAGAAAGCTGAAAATAACTGACCAAAGATATTTTCATATAATTTTCCATTTTTGAAAATCTCTAGCTTATTTTGAAACAAATTTTCAGTTAAATTTTACCGTTTTTTCCGAATTAAGATAATCTCATTCGTAAATCAGTCCATTTATTCATTGACGAATTTTATAATCAAGTCACAAATCTCTAAAAATTTATCTATCTGAACATAAAGTTTTGCTCAATACCTTGCCTTATTCTAGTATTAGATTTAGATTTTTTCAGAAAATTGTAAAGAAAATGATATTTGAATGGTTGTGTGTAGGAATTCATCATTTTCAGCGTGTTTATTTGTACGAAACTTTATTTTATATTATAAATAAAATATCTATGTTCATAGTGAATATTATATGTCAAAAGCTTTGTTTTATGCAAATTTCCATACCTTTGCTTCTGTCCTATTTATTTTCCGTCCTTTTTTATTTCAGATGATTGACAGGCAGCCTTATCATTTGCGGTGCTGGTCGTAATTTCCAATCATCATACACGTTCCATTCCAGACATTCTGGACACTTTGCAGGTCGGAATTGACGTTTTATTCTTTCAAAATATATTTTTTAAATCTTTATCACAAACCTTGAGAATAATTAATTATAAAGTCACGGATTTTATCCTTTCATAAAGAATATCGTAGAAAGTTATTATATGAAAATTTTTAAAAGTTACTTCGCTAATATCGAGTTAGAAGTTGTATTCACAAGGCCATGTTGGATAATAGCAACCGTCAATTTTAACGTTCATTTTTTAAAAATTTTCCCATCGCCAATATTCAGAAATGCGCGCCGTTATTATTATTTTACTAGCCTCTACGATAATCGTACTAATTTCTATTTATTTCAGCGACAATGATAGTAAGGGGCTGTTTTTCATTTTTCGCAAATTCATAACTATTTTAGACGATGATTCGTATCACAATTACATGTACTCGAGCGATGATAAGCGATATGCGACTGTTAAGGAATGGAAGCTTTTCGAGAAGGTGATTACTAGATATCGTTATATCGTTCACTAACCTTTTAAATTAAAAATTATTGCATTAAAGTAGTGCTAATTTACCATTTTTAACCTAGAATAAAATGCAAGCTATGATTAGAAAGCGCAAGCTCCGTCCCTCTGCAAGTGTGCATGGAATAAAAAGTGGTAGTTAAGGAGCCCCAAAAATGGCAAACAAGTACCCTTCAAATTTCAAATGTCATGAAAAACTACCCCTAGATCGACGATAAGCTTCTGAAACGGTTCTGTGCCAAGAATCAGAGCATAGTTTTTCCCTGCAAAAACTTGCACAAGAAGTTTAAAGTTTGTGAAAATGTGTTCATTTAGAAGTTCTGAAAATTCTATTTTTTCGTTCAAAATAAATTTTTACTTGATTTTTTTCTTACTAAAAATCTTAGTTGCACCAGAATACGTTTTCCTGAGCAAAAAATAATGGCGGAATATGGTTCTTGTAAACCCGCTTGCGCTTTCTAGCTATGATATTTTCATTCAAAAACTTACTGAACGGTTCACTTTCTAAATTTATTCCTATGCAAATTCAATTAAAATTTCTTTGAATTTCATAAATTGTAGGGTATTCGAATAATAATGGACCATGAATTGTCAGTAGAAGATAAGTTTGAATTATTCGAGTTGGAGTCGGGCAAAAATCTAACGAATGAAGAGGATAGCGAATTCGTACGCGATGTCATTTCCTCTGTACAAAGCCTGATGGATTATTTCTATGATCATCTTTATCCCCCTGCTTCTACAAATGTAACATTTATTTGAAGTTGAAAATTTCTAAAAACACATGTTTCAGGTAAAACGCAGATTTGATATTCTCTACGAGATTGCCGTCGAAAACCCGGTAAAATTCTTCTTCATTAGTGATGAAGAACTCGAAAGACAAGTGGTCAGATTTAAGATAAATTACAAAAATGATTAATTAGATCCATAAATTCCAGTTTTCCAAACTAATTGCTGATCTTAGTGTCGAAGAAGCTAAAGAAACGCTAGTCATCATTCGAATCTTCAATGTAAGCTTTTCCATCTTTTCATATTTTTATCCGCATTCTTGCCATTTTAGAAAATGAGCACCGAACTTCAATTGGCTGAGAAATTCCAGAAACTTTTCAAGTTTTACGATCTTCCATTCAAAATCAATCGCGAATTTTTCCAAGACTCGGACTAATTAGAAAGTGTCATTTTTGTATAATAGTTTTAATATATTGGGTATAGAAAAGCTCATGAAATTATTCTATTCTTTTTCCACTCAGTTTCATGCCATGAAGTTTCCAAATCTCGTTTTTTTTAATCCTAAATTTGCCTTCTGTTTCAAAAATATCATGTCTTTCATAATACTCAACAAAACAATGCTTTGACAATTTTTTCTAGCTGGGTAATTTGAATTATGCTTTACTCTCAACCAAAATATACGCGGTTTTTAGACATCGATTTTAATATTGCTTTAGGATGTTCGGTGTCATCAATTTTGCTTTAATTTTTGTTCTGATAATTGTTATGTTTATGAAGTATCGTGTAAAATAAAATCTCGAGGAAATTTAAAAATTTCCTAACATTCCGAGTATAATATGGAAATTCATAAAAATAAAATTAGCTTCTAAATTCCATGATCATAGACTGTTTGGTCTAATATTTTCTAAAGCCTAAGGAGACGTCTCGCTCCGCATCTGCTGTTCCATCAACAATTGAAGGCTTTTACCAACAAAACAAGCAGACAGATGCGTTCACCTCCTTCATTCGCTCCTTTGGCAGGTCGATTGTACAAAAAGAGAGGAATCAGATCATCACCAAATCTATGAAACGAGAAAAATCAGGATTTAACCGCAACGAAACCTATCGTACGTGTCTACATTCAACCGGCGCACCGCTTTTTTAATTCTAAATATCGACGCGTCTTCACTATCTTTGATGATATTTTTCAGGATTTATTGGCTTGGGATGGAACTCCTAAATTTGCATCATTTAGGACCTAAATCTGTTAATTTTGCTATCATTCTGTCAAGTTTTCTAGGTACAAAAGCATGCTTAAGGGCAGGCAATACTACATAGCTGAGACTGCCATAGCGGAGTGTATTTTTCCACATTATTTCTTTCAAATTTCATTCTCTTGTTTATCCCTAACTATAGAACTCCTCTATCCACCACTCCATCATCATTTAGTAATTACCACAAGAAATGAATTTATAAAGATCCTATGCATTTGTAAGTTATTAATTGACATTTCAAAGATAAATATTTATTAAAATAATTTGAACAAAATATATTTACAGTGTTTCAAAACCGATCAACTTTATTCTTCTTTGTTGAATAGTTCCTGGAATATTCATCCTCGATCTAAATTAAGGGACTAGTTTTGATTGAAATATTCTAACCTCTTTAATATGATCGGGCATTGGTCTTCCGGTAGTTTCGGGCAGAAAAACGAGAGCCAAAATAGCACATGCGATTGAGGAAACAGTAAAAGGAATAATCATTAAATTCTTCCCGTATTTTTCTGCCTTAAAATCGCTTTCCATTGAAGAGATATCACAAAATTAGAATAATTATTTTAAAAATTGTAAAATATTTAGAAAAAGAAACTAGTTTCGACTTTTGTGTTCATTTTTATCGAGCTGAGAATGCGATTTCTAAAAAAATTGTACAACGATTTGTTTCGTAAAAAATAAAGTAAATAATTTCTAATTCTACAAAATAAAGCGTTTTTTATTCTTACCATCCACGATACAATGTAACTGGCAGAAATAGCACCCAATCGGGCCAACGTGCCAAAAAATCCCATAGCTGTGTTACGAATGGTCGTCGGATAGAGTTCGGGGAAATGGATGTAAACCACGGAAAATGCGATCGTTATTGCACACATCGAGAATGTCGTCAGTATCATTTGTATTATTATCGATTTACCTGAAACTTATTATCATATTAAAGAAAGAGTATTTGTTTGAAATAGTGAAAGAAATTTTCTTTCATTTGATAAGAAACAAATAAGAAATTCTGTCTTATGAGCAATGTTTCAGAGAAAAATCTCGGATAAGATATAAAGTAAAACAATTCTAACCAAATTCAAAGTGATCTATCGACCAACTAATCAGAAGCCCTAACCCAGACAGAAAGAACCCGCCAGATAACAGAAAACGCCTTCCAATTCTGAAAATCACTAAATTATTCAGTCTGAATGGCAGTTGATCAAACCTATTAACGAGGTAATAAACGATGAATACTGCAAGAATTTCAATTACCGATACGAAAATGTACGTGAGGTAGATATCGCCTCCAAGAATGTCCGGTTTCGTAGACACACCATAGAAAATCATCGATACTACGATCCTAAAATCTTAATCTTATTTTTAGAGATTATTTAGTTTAGTTTTGATGAAGAATGTAGGCATAGAGATTTTGATTTGATAATCTTCAAAAATAAGAATTAACGCGTTTTCGATTTAGGACATGAAGCTTCGATAGATATCGGAAATTTTTATCCACTAGCAACTCAATTTCTAGGAGCTATCTTGTTTAATGTCAAAATTAATACCATATGAATATTCCGACCAACGTTCGTTTGCGTAATTCTGGAGTGCGGAATAGTTGGGAAATGACTGATACATGCCTAATTATGGGATTCGATTGAGGGTTTTGGTTATCACTTTTGGAATACGACTAAAA
Source organism: Diploscapter pachys (assembly GCA_002287525.1). NCBI lineage: Eukaryota > Metazoa > Nematoda > Chromadorea > Rhabditida > Rhabditidae > Diploscapter > Diploscapter pachys. The sequence goes on along the minus strand of LIAE01008213.1, from coordinate 57,309 downwards.
TTATCGCTAATTCAAAAATTTGAGGCTCAAAATAGTTTACTTCTGAAAAATTTGTGGTTGAATCATCCTCGATGATGTCTTCCCACCACTTTTCAGGAATGGTCTTCCGATTGCATTTGGCCGCTCTTTGAAACACTCGATCTGCCTCTTCATATCGCTTCTGGGTGAATAACCATCGGGGACTTTCAGGAACGATCCTAGTACTTTCTTCGAACAACCGATAGGAGAAATGTCCTACCACCAGAAAGATATCAAGAGTATTGATGGAGTCCCTAACGCTATATGAAGCCATTGATAATTAGTTACGAATTTTGCCACAATGCCTAGTATGACCTGGAATTTTATTTTGTGAAAACAAGTCTAGGAGCAATCTTGGATCATATGTTATCAGACCTGTCCATACAGTACAAAAGTATTTGGCCATCTATAAGACTTTGAGTGTCTATTGCAGGTCTTTGCATGGATCTAATTCGGACGGAATTTTGCATTTATAAAATACCGATTGAGCAAATGTAATCCTCCCGAGCTTCAGTCAGATTGTATCAATAAAAGTGCCCCAATCAGACTCTCAAAGTTTCATTGGTTGATAGATACTTCTGTCTACTATTATAAATTCTGGTCTCTTTAGAAATTTTCAAGCCTAATCCTATCAATTCTAATCTGGAATAAATAAAACTTCTCACCCCTCCAAGTCCTAGACCTATTCCGATCATAATGGAGGGAATTCGACGATGTTCCGGACTGACTGATTCCATTGTAAGAACACATCCGATCAGCACACAGCCCAAATGGGCCATTCCCGTGCCCATCCTGTGTAAAGACAACACCTTGAAGCAATCATCAAAACTTTGTCACTTTAAAATTCCGTACAGCCAAAGCCAAGGAGCGAATGCTTCACCGATACCGCAGACGATCAAAAGCATCGTTGACATGCAGAATGTTTTCTTCCTGCCGATTCTGGAACGATTCTCTTAGAATATAGAAGACTAATATTTATTGACTTATCGCTCAGAACTCCGAATAATGTCGACCCGATCATCTGACCGACGAAATAAAGAGCTCCAATATGAGCCCGAAGCCATTTCCCATCGTTACAAACCAAGTTCCACTGAAATGAATGTTGACAAATTTTGATAATCTTTAACATCTTTATTTCATTACATAAATACTATAGTTCTTTAAATGATTTAGAAATGAGAATATATTTTGTCAACACAACATAAAATGATAGAAAAGGAAAGAATATTGGACTAGTCTGTTGGCGGAACTGAAACTTTGATACCCGATCAGACAAATTTGATCGGCTCTAAAAAGAGTTTTGGACATGCTGAGAATGAATCATGCTACGGAAGATCTTTCATGTCATTTTCGAATTTCCCTTTTTTCATATGTAAATTCACTGCATATTTATCAAATCGATATCACCAACCCTTTCTGTTGCCGAATATTCCACGTGCGAATGATCATAAACCCGTCTGTCACAAATAGTCGATGCATCGGGAGTGCACTGTTCATAATAGTCGCACTGAAATTTTTAATTTGGTATTTAAAAAAAAATACTTTTCAAACTTTTATTCCTTTGGTGTCATTCGTTATGAATTGAACTAAATTTCCATTGGCATCCTTACAATTTGTCATCATTGAAATGCTACTGGTTGTGTAAAATTCTGCATCAGCGGGCTCATTCAAAAGTGCACATCTGCAGAAAATGATTTTTTTCAATTTGCATGAAAATCGATGAAGATAAAACCAGACTTGAAACTTTCTAGATTATTAATAAAAAATAATCTTCACAAAATCACGAACAGATGCTCAAGATTTGATATTTTTTGGAAACAGACGAGTAAATATTACATATACCTGTTCACCGAAGCGAGATACATACTTATCACTGATGCAAGTGATAAAATTACCTATTTGGAATTTTCTGAGCGACGAAAGTCCAACTGTACAAGTTAAAATCGATAAAGATATCCGGTAGATTTATCAAAATAAACAAGAATATTTGATATCTGAAGATGAAGTAACTAATTAGTTCGCTATCTAAAGATTACCTTCCAAGTTTTCCGAAGTACTGAATTAGAAAATCGTCAAACTTCATTTTTCATAGAACGTTGCCAATTATTGTTTATTTGATAGAGAAATGTTGAGATACAGAATTAGATGAGGAACCTATTCGACCTAGTCAAACATGTTTCAATAATCTGTGACGAGAGAACGAAAATCTCGATTATAAATTGAGTTAGTCTCCACAAATCGATATTCGTGATGGAAAGTTTTCACAGAAAAATGATAAATACGAAATAGGTGAAGAGTTCGAGAAAAAATGAAGCGAACGCAACATGTGCAATTCTAGCGAAATTCGCGATTTATTGAATGAAATTTTAAGGGAACAATAGGTGCTGAAGATAAATTAGGAGAAAATGAAATGAATATAGAAATGGAACGAGCAGAAGCCAACACATGACCATTTTCATTTGCAATAGAAAAGCATTCCCAAACAATAAGCATGAACTTTTCTTACATTATCAAAAAAATCGCGTCGATTTCCTAAATTTCGGCACATTCGAAATTTTTGATGAAACATTCAAAATACACCATTAATAGAAAATGAAGATTTTCTAATTCTAGCTCCATTAGAGTGAGTTTAAATATTATGATAATCAAATTTTGTGTTTATTAGGAAATTCACACGGGTACAAAATCACAAGAGATCAACCAGCTTTTTTTCGATGAGAAACCGGCATAAAAATCAACACACCGGGAAAACATCATTTGAATAGCTCATTGAACAGTTATCTAAAACGTAAGTGCAGGTAAGCATTTCAATACCTGCTTCCTAAATCGACAATAATATGATTGCTGCGAAAAAACCATTTATGAAGGACAACATGACAATATTTAAGTCACAATTAATTCATTGACAAGAATGATAAAAATTTAACCTTCCTATTCAAAAGTTGAAAATTTAGCTAACTTTCTTAATGAAAAAAGTAAAATTATTACAATTATTCGAACAAATTACATTAGTTTCATCAACAGAAAGAATGTTATGCTGAACAAAATAAACTCACGAAAGGTGTTCAAGGTTATAATCACGAATCAAAGAATTACTAATTTCTCGAAATAGACTAATTCGATGTGGAACGTAAGCATTCAAAAGTTCTAATGACCACACGCCTTTATATGATCGGAAGAAACATTGTCGTCACGTTGAAGTCTGACGTCATTGTAAACAGAAGGCGCTCGAAATACATCAATTTAAAAAAATGAAGAAAAACGAATTTCTGCGTGGCAAGTTCGTGAAAATAAGAAAATTTTATGAAATCGTGAAACTCAAGTTTCAACAAACCGTGGATGAAAATGGGTCGGTTATTAGACTGTGTGCTAGTGTGTGTGTAACCAAGCAAGCGGAGCGTTAGGGCAGTAGTTGACGTTCAGAACGATCTCAAACTTGGGTAATTAAACCTTTATTTAAATTAAAAGAAAAATCAATAAAAAATAAATACAGGGAAATGTGTTGAGGAGCAGGCAAGCTGCCCTTTATCTCTCGGCAGAAAGTGCGAGCAAGAGGCAAGCAGAAAAGAAAACATTTTTGCATAGAGGATAGGTTCAATCGATAACTTAAGTAAAATCGTAACTTATCTACGAAATGGGAAAAACAAAAGGTCGCAATTCGCGACAGTGGATGGATATTCTAAATTTTCGATAATATGCATCTATGGAAGAATGAAATAGTGAGTACATAAATTTCGAATTCATGATGCCTATATTTTGTTCTAAGTAATTTGTATTTGAAAAAAAAAATTTTTTTAATCATCGATTGGTGTTTTGAGATGACGAGTCGTTTGCCTAAGCCCCATAGATTTCAGCCGTCGTAGGCGGATGTCCTCGACTGTCTACTCTCTGATTGAAGTGCATTCGACTTGAAGACGTCGTGAACAGAGTTTCGGTGGGCCCTAAAATTTGTACGTTTTTGTTTTTGAATAATGAGAATTTTTTTTATTGATAATTGCGACGTAAATGTGTTTTTTCTCAAAGTTTCTATTCGGAATTTTTATTTCAGCTACTCCAAAGTAGGTAAAGTTGAGTTCTGTTTGGCCTCGAGGGACTGTAGAGGCGTGTGGTGTGCTGTGTGGGAGAAGGATGAACACAAGTTGTTGAGCACGAAAACATTAATTAATGACAAGTTGGGGTATTTATAGAGATCAGGAGTGAGATATCTAAGGGTAGATATGCAATTATTGTAGAGTGAGATTAGCGCATACAATTTATACCCTAACTGGAGAAATACCGAATATCCGCCGATTTTTTGAGATTTTCTGAAAAGGGCGGCACACAATGTGACTCTCGCACTACAACTTTGGTAATCAACACGAAATGCAGTAGTATTAAAGAAACGTTTTCCTAATTTCTAGAAACTATTTGCTCGATCGATTTATTTGAAATTAAAAAAAATGTTGTCGATCTTATAAAAAATGTTGACTGGCATTTCAATGGAAATAATTAATCACCAATTGTAATTGAGGGTATATGAAATACCTATTGTCGTGATGCCCTTCAAGCACGGAATCAACACTCGGAACTCGCGGTTGAAGAGAATCGTAATGAATCTGGGATTTCAACATTTTACAAATTAGATATGGAAAATTCTTACCCATCAATGCAATGCACTCCAACCCAAGCCACGGTTGTTAGGAAAAATTTCATCCATTTGTTCTCGAATTTCGGCTCAAGCACGAAATAGGTTATGAGTTCAAGAACAAAAACTATCGCTTGGAGACAGGCCTGGAATTTGTCGATTGAAGATATAGAGCTTGTCTCGATAACTCGCGAGGTTTTCCATATCGACACTTCAGAAATTCAAGCCAGATTCAAAGTTTATTGAAAACGTGAAAATTTGAACTTGTATTGCCATAAACTCTTATTTCACAATCTTTGGCATATGATTTGATCACTAGATAACATAAAATTTGACCTGTCTCAAGAAGTTAACCTCCTGATCCCGTCTCCGTTTCGCCGTTTCCGACGTTATCATTTCGCTCATCTAAATTTTCTAACTTCATATTCACGAGCAAAAACTTTGAAATCCTACCGTCTTCCTAGCGATATGCACCTTAGTCACTGTAACAATATCGAGCGTTACTATGATAATCACAATGGACACATTTCGCATAAAGTCCGTGTACCAGGCGATGAACAGGCAGATCGGCTCGGTCGTGAACACGAAGTGGTAGAAATCGTCGGCGTAAAAAAGTCGGCAGGTTTCTAAAAGTATCTTTTTTGGAAATAACGCTACATTTTATTAGAGATTTACGAATATCATAGAAGTAAATCGACGAGGATATCTCGAGGACGAACACGAAGACGATCGCTATCATTGTGTGGTCTGAAATTCTTACGTTTTGAAAGATATCTCAACATGTTGTTGAAGTCGCGTATTCGTGATTTCAAATGATCTAAGCAGAGTTATCGATTCTAAGAATTTATTAGATAGAAACAGTTTTATCAATGGTGCCCTTTGAGCAGATACCAAGAATTCGACCAAGACAGGAGTTTCCTACCTTTCATATTTCAATTGGCATGAACTCACATTAAACGAACATTTGGTTTTATCTGTGCGAAATGAAGATGATGCACATTCAATTTGAAGGGGTGACTTTTTGGAGAAAAGTAGTTTATTTTGGCTGATGAGAAAGACAGAATGGATGATACGGAGTTTCACCCTGATTTATTCCAATGATAACTGTTTTACTCCATGGCCTTACTCTATACTCTAGCCCGTGTCAACTCACCATAGCTGAAGATTTTATTGTATCGGAGCGGGAGAAAGATCGCGCACATTCGATTGAGCGAGATGAGCAGATGCAGGAAGACGGTCAGGTCGTAGCAGATGAGGATAGTCTGACCGCAGTACTGGCTGTATGACTTCATCCACGTGATGTCGCTGGAATCGAATCGTTTTTTAAAGTATTATTTGTTTATTAGATAGAGCATTGCAATTTCTTGAAGATAAGGACAATGACGCTGCCTTGCATAATTTTACGGCTTAAAAAATGTGTTAGCCAAGATTCTAGCTCATTTTGACAGTGTATATCAGATTAAGATCGTCTTACAGCAAATTGATAGTTCATTTCCATTCCCAAAATATCAAAATATATTCGACAAGAAGTCCAGTCAACATTAATGCAACGAAAAATACTCTACAACTAGAAATTATTTTTTTGCAAACGATATGGCATTTCTTGATTATCGAATTTTTGGATCACATTTTGTATAAGAATGTTCACAATGTATTATTCTTTCAGATTATTTTTCACTAAAAATTCTTGCAACATTTAAAAACTCCGACTCACAAGAAGACCATGGGGACAAAGTAGAA
>LIAE01008213.1:0-15519 GCA_002287525.1 Diploscapter pachys | reverse complement strand
GAAATTGCCACGCTTCTACCACAAACGCATTTTCGCAAGAAGGCGAAGCTTGGGGACCCTACCTGAAGATCTATTTCTTCTATGCTTTACCTTTAAACTATTGTCATGCTTTCGTAGAATAAAAACGATAAGATATTGTAGAATAAACTATGTTATGCAGGAGATAGGCGCCTGATATTATCTACAGTTGTCGTAGAAAATCTCTTTCCGCTATCAACTGTAGTTGTTGATGAAACGCACATAAGGAAGTCAATAAGTTTATCGCTGTTAATGAAAAATTACGACTGATGATCTACGCTTGACGAAGTTACCGCTAAAATTAGATTAAATTTTGAAAAAAGTTAAAATTCGAGAACATCGAGAAATTTGTCACAATTTCGAGAAAAGTCCATCCAGTTCATTTCTTAAATACTCGCAAAGTTCATACACTTTATTTTATCTATGAAAATTATCTCGCTTCTAAGGCGAACGAACCTTTCAGTGGTTTAAAAATTCTATTTCTCGATATCTTCATAATTTGAAAGAAGAATAAACATGCATAAATAAAAATCGGCATCTTCGTCATGCATTACGATTTCAAAATATTCTTACCTGTAAATTGTTGAAGCTTCAGTTTTATCAACCACTAATGGAGCTCGGAAGCCAAATTGGTCCAAAAATTGGCGTCTGAAAATAAAATATATGAAAATAAAATTTTACGAAATGACTATTTGGTCATTCAGAGAAAATAAAATATACAAAAAAACTACCTCAGCTGATTTGAGAACATCAACAATAGAATAGGGTTGATAGCGGAATTCAGCGAGAAAATGAGCATAACGAGGAATCCGGCCCATTTTCCCTCGCCGGTTCCCCACGTAATGAGAAGTTGACCAATAATAAAAATAATAAGATTTATCACACACGGAATAAGCAGTCTGAATTTACAGTAATATTGGACTGATATTTGTGAATTTTGTGATTTTTCAGTTTATGATTTGTAGTTTGATTTCGAGGTAAATAACATTTCTCGTTTGAGTCTTATAGACCCTTTCCAAGATAAGAACTATTGTAATTCGATTAGTGTCGGTTGATCTTTATACTGCACATGAAATGGAAACTTTTGTAGCTTCAACACTTTCTCATGATATTTCGAAATCTCATGGTCGCTTTTGCACAAATTTAGAAATAGCTTTCGGACTAGACTATTGCTAGCTGGTGGTATGCGCAAAATGAGCAGATTTAATTATGAATGTGCTTCCGCATTAATTAAAGGTTTCAGTTAATTTAAAATTAAGTATTTTTAAATTGTGTAAATTTAGAGTGGGGGTTAGAAATCACCTGCTTTCGACACTGCTTTGCACAGAGTTCGGGTTTTGAACGGCACTTCGAAATGTATGGCTTTGGCGCCGCTGGTACAGCATATAGAAGGTCCAGCTAAATTTTATCATGAATTATTTCCAAGTCACATGTCAGATTTGCAGGAAATACGATGAGGTTTCATAAGCTTCGAGTTGTTGATCTCTATAATTGTTTGGAACAATAATTCTTACGTGTAGAATATTATAGGCAGAACAATTCCGCATAGATGAAAAATCAGAAACATTGCCGATTGACCACCAGTCAAATATAAAGGGAAATCCTCAGCCAACATTCCATAATTCGAAGGTTCGTAGTAGAATGTTACGTACCACGTTTGAAAATGGGTTGATAAAACCTGGAAATTTAGTCTTTTCATCAAATTCTCAATTCTTCCAATCTTACCATAACTAGAGCTAAAACGTAGCAGAAGAATGACAACGTGTATGAGAATAATGGAGTCTGGGTTCGAAACGAATGCGGCCTGTACAATGCCATCCAACGAGTCCAAGCTATCGTACTATATTGAGCCACCATTGAAAACCATGTCCAATCCAAGTAAATCTACAAAAGAAGCAGAATTGTTGAATTGCTTCAACCCATTTTTGCATCTCCTTACTTTTCAAGCCTTTCATATTGTTGAAGCTATGCCAAGTGCAAATGACAATTATTTGTAAAAAAATTCATAGTGCAGAAATATATATCAAAGTAAAATTGAAAAAAAAAAACATTTTTTGAGATTTCATACATTGTCTTGTTGTTTGAATTTCCATTTTTCATGTAAAAATAGCATGTCGTTAAAATGCCTTGCCTGTATCCAAGGTCTCATCTCCTTAGTCACTAGTTCTGACTTGGCCAATATCGTAATCGCAGGCCAAACCGAGTAGTTCACCAACAGCAATACGTCTGCGATACCTATCGAAAACAGAAAGCGGTAGCCAACAATTTCCTGAATTTCAACCATCAAATCTTTGTGCTTTGAATCAAAACAAGGAACTAAATAATGTTGTTTTCACTAAATTCATAGTCTTGGGCTAATTCAATAAATCTAATTGGTAATAAGTCGTGAATTAACTAATTTTGAAAATTATATTTAGAAGGCTAAAACTTTGAATAAACAACTACCATAAAGAGTCTGGTAGGTTTTGAAACTTGAAAAGTTAGAAATTAGAATAGTGATTTCTGGAGTATGATACGATATTGACAAAAAGTTGAACAAATAACCCCAGGGCGACTGCAATACTTTACTCAAGATCCTCAAAATTAACCTTATCCTGTTGCTTCATGATCTTCATGACAACGATATACACAATAATAGATGTTAGGCCAAGCGACAATAACGACAATGCAGCAATTAAGTCTTCCCAATCGAGTGGCCTAGAATGCCAATCCAACACTGCTCCTTCCATTGCAGTCACAGGAATAACGGGCAATGGTTCTTGTTGTGGACTATTTTGAACCATAGGACTCATAATTTAGCATTAAAATTCTGAAAATAGTCAAAGTTTAATTGAGAGACACGTCCTTCATTTAAAAATCAGCGTTCTTTTTGGAATCACGCGTAAAATTTCAAGAAAAATAGATCACTTCTAGTCTTTGATGATAAATTTAATTTAGTATGCGTTAAAATTTAATATGCTAGAGAATAAAATTTCATAATCTCTATCGATAGAGCATCTTAAAGAGTGAACTTGAATTTGTTCTAGCGAGTTCCGTGTAATTCAATATTTGAACTTGTGAAGAAGACCTGTTTAGTTTTTTCTTGCAATATAAACTTTGCGGAAAAAACATGACCCTTCATGAATTTGTAATTCGACTCAGAATGAGACAAGAATAAAAAAAACGCAATGTAGAAATAAAATTCAGCATATTATGAAGTCAAAAAGGCTCATTAAAAGTCGAATAGTCAAATTATATGGACTTTAGAAAAAAAAAACAAGTCATGTGGCGCTCGAAAAAGAATAATTGGTGAATAAAGCACAAAGTGATGACTAGTGAGAAGATGAACGCTAATGAAACATAATTGACTAAATGAGATGGACGTTTCAAATTCACTTCCTAGAATTGGTTTCAGAAGTAAGAAATAGTAGAGTTTAGAAGTACTTATTTTCATTACAAGCAGGGGTGTGAGGGATTTCGATTCCGTTCCGAGATAGTTTTAATCAAAATTCCTGAAAATTTTCAAATTTTGGAAGATAAAAAATTTAATTTTTTCCTCAAATACGTCAGAAATTATGTATTTGGAATCTAGAAAGCAGCTACGAATGTTAAAAACGAGCAAGGTTCGGGGAAATTTAAACGATTTTTCACTGTCTCGAGTAAAAATTTCGATTCTGACTCGGATTATGATTTTTCTAATTCAAATTCCGCACAACACTGCTTTCAAGGAATTTCATTCTTTGTTATACATACAGAAAATTCCGTTGAGCTAAAAATAATAATCTCATCTATATTCAACGGTGAATGAATTACACCAGAGGAAAGGACCAAATTTGACTCAAGAAATTTCTTCTTGATCCTCAAAAGTATAATTTTTTAATCCACCAATAGCTTAGCGTGCGTGAATGCAATTGATAAAAATCAAAATAAATATCACTCTAAGCGTGCCAAAACAGTTATGAAAATGAGCTTGGATAAATTATTTACCACCACATTCAATTATGGCGTTAATTTGTGCAACTAATACTTCTGTTAACAAATGACGCACATTAATGTTGCATACTTCTAGAGAATGACCATTAAGGCCAACCTGAATGTTACACCTCCATTCAGTTTATAGAATAAGTTAGGGTCCCCAAGCTTCGCCTTCTTGCGAAAATGCGTTTGTGGTAGAAGCGTGGCAATTTCAAACCAAAAATTTCGGAAAGAAGTACCCTTCAAACCCAAAATGTCATAAAAGACCTAGTCTAGGTTGACGATAAATTTGATAAAACGGTTCTGTGCAAAAAAAATCAGAACAAAATAGCCGCACACAACCAACCACAAGCAATATTTTGTTTGCGAAAATGTGTTCATTTGGATGATGGATTTTGCGGTTTTTCGGTAAGAAAATTCTTTTTTCTTCACGAAAGCTTATTTATATCCCTAGTGACATTTCTGCACAAAAATTTTATCCGAAACATAAATTCGGCATATCTGCTTGGGGACTCTAGAATAAGTCGTAAAAAATGAATAAAAATTGACGGAACTAAAAGTTATCCACGTGAATGATCATCCAAAGACTAGAGTATAAGATAAAACAGGAATAAAATATTCTGCAAAAGGTGAAATACAGTGGCGGTCAAAAGTTTGGAACAATTATCATTATGAATGCAATTTGGTATGCCTCATAATTGTGAATTAATTAGAATGAAATTTTGCACACATATTCTTCCCAGTGTATTGAGAATTCCTGCTAAATCTCACTCAAATTGGTCTATGATTAGTGATCCTACCAGACTGCATTCATAATCGCAATTGTTTTAAACTTTTTGCCGTTACTGTATATTCTCTCACAATCTGAAGGAGTTCAGAATTGTAAAAAAAATAGTCTCTTCTATAATAAACCATTCACGTTTCACACTATCAGAAGAATTCCTGATACAGTGTAGCAAAATCGTAAATTTCATATGAGCAAATGCAAGTATATGAAAAATCTAGGAAATTAAATACCGAGTGTTCAAGAAGTTTTTTTACTCACATCTTGCAGGCATAAAATTCTCGCATTTCAAAACAGCAGGTGGTTCAAAATACTGAAAAATTAACTCTAAAAATTTGATAAAATTAATTGAATGTTTCATGACGATAATTTACGACTCAATTTGAGGTCATCTGAATCATGATGATGTCACCAGGATTCAGAAATCAGCGATGATCCATTTTTCGACCATTACTGATTGTCGAGCCCATTATTAGTAATAAAAGTATCGTCATCATTGAATAAAATGCTATAAATAATCAGTGACTACGTGGCTTCAAAATGCTACCCCGTTTATAGTACATCGATTGGTGTGTCGATATATAGAACCGATTTTATAAGTCCGTAGCATATTTCAATTATGAAAATAAGAAAATGTAGAAAACTCAACCAGAATTTGATAGTCATAATAAAAAAACAATCATCTCTTGCTTATGATACAGTTTAAAAAACTTTTTATAGAAAAAAATCGCATTTTCAAAATTTCAACTATGTTAGAATTAAAAAATTATATTTTTTCTACACAAAATGTGAATTTGGAAACATTTTGATTGATATAGTATAACTTTGGCATAGTACATCGGAATTTCATGAAACTTGACATAAATACTAATTTTGAGATGGACTATTCATACATATCAAATTTGACTGGTTTTCATTTTACCCAGTCAGAGCTATCTGCGTTTAAACTTTGTAAACAGAACTTTTTGAATACCCGGTAAAGCATTGGACAAAGAAGCTGAAGAAAGACTAGAATGGGACGCGGGAAGAAGGAAGAGTCGCTGAAAGGTAAATGGAGAGGAGAATGGAGAAGGGGATGGAGATAAAGAATAAAAAGGAGCTAGAGCAGGGGAGGGGAGGAGGAGGATATTTGAAAGTAGAGAATTTAGAAGAAGAAACAGAAGCAGAAGCAGAAACGAAGATTCACAGATAATGAGATATTGGCAAAATAGATGGCAGAAAATACGGATATTTACTATTGATGAAGAGAAACGAAAATCGAAAAATTCCAGGCTCAGGGTCGAATTCAATTTTTTTTGACCATGAAGGTAAAGATGAAAAAATTGAATTTTATAAATGTTGAGATCGTGGTTTAAAATCGAAGAGAAAAAAAAACTCGAGGTTGGGTTCAGGGACTTGATAAAATTCCTGCTACTGAATGAAATGAGCAGAAAACGAGGAAATAAATAGTAAAGCACAACAAACAACGAATGCAATCGAGTGAGATAAAATAATTTATCTCGGGAAGAAACTTCTTTGGGTTTCTGCCCAGAAGCAAGTCAGCAAAGGAGACCTACTCCCCCATACACAAACCCAGATAATGCTATCAACAACACGTGTGTGTGTGCGCCGATTTAAAGAAGCATCATATTCTTTGCCGTTTTCGGCACGTAGAATTGAAATTGACTTTGACCTCTTGAGAAATAGGCAAATAAAGAAATAAACAGGGTAAATTCAGGGATGCGATGAATGAGAAAAAAAATTATACGTCAACTCTAGTCTATTATCGATAAATTTTAGAATTTTTATTTAAACTAAACTTCAATCCTAACTAAATTGGAACGCTAATACAGTAAAGGCTCTAATTGAGGCCCCCTTTACAAATAAGCAGTTTTTTGATATGCCTAGGTCAAAAATCGTTCAAAATCGAATTATACCTTTGCAATTAGTCTAAATGTGCATACGTACTATTGCTTTGTCACTAAATTGAAGTATTTTAGAAAACTTAACCGGAAATTAGCCAAAATAGCCAATTCTTCAAAAACTTGGGTTGAGCAATAGTGGTTCTCCCTCCATTTAAAGCCCCCTAGTTTCTATTAGAGGTTTCATGGTAAGTAAATTTGGCATAAAAGTGACTAAACTAGAGCAATAAATTATGATTCTGCATAAAACTGAAATTAGTCGAACATGTTCGTGTCTGTAGCGGCTATTTCTCATGCATCTTGTATCACGAAGTCTCACGAAATATTAGAAAAAAATCGTCTAGCATTTTGGGAAAAAGTCAAATAATTTGGACCTACGAGAAGGACATTTTCTGAATTTAGTGTAGCAGCAACGATAAATTTTCAATCCTAATAAATTCTGATCTCATGGAATTATTTGAAATAGATGATAAAAAAGATAAACCAGATCTATGTAAAATATAATGAAAGAAGGCGATTGTCAGGATTTTAGAAAATGGCATAAATAATTTTCAAACAAGAAAAAAAATCATGACAACGCGACGTTCATTGTCATTGATCTCCTTGAAACTGCGAAGAAAAAAGCGGAAAGGATGACATAAAAAGGAGGCAAAACGAGACGAGTAACGTGAGAAGAAATGATGCAGAGAACAATGAAGGAAGAAAGGAAAAAGACGGAGAATTGGGAATTCGCACGGGCTGAGACTATGAGTTGCATCATCACAAGCAGAAGGACAGGATATCAGTAACATTGTGCAAACGATACGAGAAACTTCCCTAAACTTTGCGTAATTCAAATGAAATTCGAGGAAATCATGTGATTGGAGAATAAAATTCAGAAATTTCAGAATACCTCAAACTTTTATAAGAAGATTTTTCAGGTGAAGCAGAAAGCAAACCGAATTATTCCGCTTTATCACTAAATTTTATTAAGGAAAACTGATTTCTCGATCAAAGCAGCCATAAAATTCGGTTATCGATAGTCCAGTAGGAGGCATAAATTTTTACGAACGTTTTGCGAAGATTCTCCGTAAAATACTCTGATAAGAAGATACTTTAGGCTCAAAAATCGAAGTGTCGCAATATGTAATCTTTGCCACAGTGAAAAAGATTAATGAAAAATCTTCGATCATATTTGTATTATATAAAACTAGAAGTCCTTCAAATAAAAGTAGAATGGCTTCGTCTTTGATACGTAAAGATTTGCAGATTTGCCGCGACTTTGCTTTGCTTTTTCCGGGCATTTTTCTCGCGGCAATAAAAAATGCAAAGTCGCTTCCCCCTCACTCCAGACACCAAGAAGAATCTAAGGAAAGCCGAGAAAATCCGAACAAAACCGAGGAAAATCCAAAAAGACCGCAAAAAATCGCCAGGAGATGTGAATGGCGCCGAAGAACGTGCAAACGCGTTAATTTTTAACAGGAAACTTCATCTCGATTTTAGGCTGAAAATGCATAATTAGACAGAATACGGAAATTTCTATTTTTAGAAAAAGAATCACTAATTCAAAAACTCAGAGCTAATTCTTAGAAGATGAAATGGGTGGCACGAATGTCACGATCGCCCATTCGAAGAAATTGTATAATATCGTGGAAAATTGTAGCCAATTTATGCAAAACACCTTCGTTAGTTCAAAGTTTCTAGATCAAATGCATAAAAATAGAACAAAGTTATCACATTGTGATAGTTTTAAAAAATAGACCCATAAAAATGCCAATAAATGATCGGAAAAATAACATTTTTGCCGAGTAATAATAGCAGTTCAAAGCTCTCGCTCAGTTCACCACGCTAATAGTGGGCATTCATGTAATAGTGTTCGCCTTTGAGCTGTGGTGGATGGTGTTAGGCAAAATAACTCAATAAACAAAAATGCGCCAGTGTGAACAATTAAATATCGTAATTGGATATGGATAAAAATAGTCTATGCTAACGTCAAACTACTTTTGGCTGATACAGGATGAAGCAAGTTTGTTTTGGTTTGTTAGGAAATTTACTTCTGAATATTTGCATGGTTAGTGATCAATTAGAAATGATTTCCAGGAAGAATTAGCAACTTGAATTAACGGGATGATGTTTTCTGTACCTGACAATTCTGTCTGTCAAGCGACACTCTTCCTCTACAGACAAATTAGACACGCCATCATTAACACAAAGAATCATCCCGTAAATTACAAAGTGCCAAAAAATCGAAGGCCCCCTATATTAGTCACCGCTTAGGCACCGGCACCGCCTGTACTAGTCATCGGCTCTTTTTCTTATTTCTCCCCTTTCTCTACACTCTCTCACCCTAAAATCCAGTGACAGTACAGGCGGTGCCGGTGCCTAAGCGGTGATTAATACAGGGGGCCAAAATCCGAACGTATGTATCAGAATATAAAATTGAACTAAAATCAGATAAATTGTAGAAATTTAGAAAATGCTTCATTTCATTGGCTATAGACAGTACTTAAAGTCAATGTAAGACAAGACCTAACTTTTACCACACCCTGTAAATCAACACGAAAACGCTTGCTTTTGTTTTTAGGCAAAGTCATAGAATTTCCGAAATGCAATGAATTTTACACGGAAGACAAATAATTGTGATATTTGGAAACTGCGAAAATTCGCAAAATCCAGCGTGATTTTACACCTGTTGATGTGAACGCGAAACTTCTTAGGCCAAATGATGAGAAAATCTTGCAGGAAAGTATGGTTTGATTGCAAATCTGTCAGATGCATTTTCTACAAGCCTAATAAATTGGATAAAAAAAATTGTAGGTAACTATAAAAAAAAAGACTGAAAATTTCCATAATGCACGATCTTTATACTCGTTCATTTGCAATAGAATCAGAGTGAAAAATGTGTTTGATTCAGCAACCAAAATGGGTAAACAATGAGCAAACCGAAGCCCAAATAAAATGCCCAAAATTTCCTCGTCTGCCTTTGCAACATTTTGCAGCTATGTCGTGGCTTTTGCAAATTTGCACTCATCAAAAAGCTGACTTGGGAAGAGAAATAGGTAAAATTTGAAATGGGCAGACGAATTTGCCGAGTTTACCTCGTTAGTTGCAAGTCTTCGGAAATCTTTCCGGCGCATTTGAGCAATCAGGAGATGGAACGACAAATAGACGGGTCCTTTCCCTACCCTTCTCCCTGGCCCATCTCGGACCAAGCGCGGGGCCATTTGCAATTTCTCAAGTTCTTCCTCTCTGCCTCGTCCTTGCCTCGTCTCTCATTTCATCTAAACACACGTCCAAATTTCTAACGGCTCCTTCAATAAAAAATTGCCAAATTTCCTCATCAAATAGACTCAAATAACCGATTAAAGCCGGACGGAATAATTAACCACTCAATTTGGGATACGAAAATATGTATCTAACCCACGCCATTTCATTTCGTAGGTTGCCCGCTCTATTTACTGCTAAAATCCGAAGGTTTTATGAGAATTCATTTTTTCTTCAGAACTACGCTAATTCAGGATACTTTTCACACGATGGAGCATTTTGTCACTTTCTAGCGAACGTGAGAAAATCGTTGTCAACTTTTTGCATTTGAAACTACACGAGGCAAAGACTTTGAGGTTCGTATGTTTCGATGCTAGGGAACTCCAGTTTTTGATCATGTGAAAAAATTTAAGAGAACAAAAATATCAAAATTCCCTATTCTGAAATGTCTATCAGATAAGGATTGTACTCTTCTCCCAAATTGGAGAGAAATCCAATTTAATAAAAATTCTCAATAGTTAATGACAGCAAATATTTAGGATGAGATTATTATTGAATGAAAAGCACGATCAATTCGAATGATACTTTGAATGTTGAAATTGATTAGGCACAAAATCGCAAAAGAAAACTAAAAACGTAGTTAGTTTAGCAGCCCTTTCCTGGGCAAATCAAATGAATGACTCGAATCTCCTTTTCAATTTTCCTAATTTTCTTCTAATCGGATGGATTTTCTCCATCCGAGCATTATTGCAGATTTGCACGCGATAACAGCGGTTTTGCGGCGTAGTTAAGTCAGAAGTCAGACCGAAATGAATGAATGAATAACAAAGTAGGATCACTAATCGCTGATTCGAATAATATAATACTTTCGGCTAAAATGAATCTTCTCGTAAATATTAATAATATATTCAAAAACATAGTAATTTGTGCGGGTAGATATCGTACATTTTCAGTCAACGGTAAAAGTGTCATACTTACTGTCGTAGATTTTTAGATTTTAGAAAGCAAGAAGTTTTTTCACTAATAAAAACTCTATGGTTTACTAGAAAAAAAAATCAAAATAAAATGAGACAAAATATTGGGCCTTAACACAAGTCCTTGCCCACTTTTCCTTCCAAGTTTTTCTACAATAAGTTTGAGCTAATACCGAAAAGATATTGTATGTTGTAACTCAGTGCTCTAGCCTGTCATGTGCAATGATTCAATTTTCAGTTTTAGCCTTTTTTTATAGTGGATGAATTTTCAAAATGAGAGTCATCGTCTGGTAGCAGCAAAATGCATATCATATGAGTCAACAAGAAATGAAGGAACAAAATGAAAGATGCACGTTTCGTGAAATATCTTTTGTGCTATTTTATGGAGGAAGTTCAGATTCTGATAAGTTTCTTTATTCAAATTCTGAAGCTATGCGTGTACGAAAGAAAGAGCCGTCATTAAAACAATTTACTCTAAAAAGTAAATACTCTCATTTCAAGGGCTCATATTCCCGCAATTCTGTGAGATACTGGATTCAGGTTTCAACTCAATGAATTACTGAGCCATTCTTCGTTATTATTAATATGTCATTTGTTGTTTTTATTTATTTAAAATCATATTAAAAAATTTCATAGAAAATGGGCAGGACTTATGTTAAGACTCGATAGTTTTTGTAACAAACAATTTCCCACGATGAATTTAGCACTTCGCATCCTTAAATTACATGCAAAAACATTGCCAAAAATTTCTTGGAACAACAAATAGGAATGCAAAATAATTATTTTCAAGGTTCGTTAAATCGAGAAATCTGAAAAATAAATATCAGGTGCATTAGTGATGAGATTTTCAATCAAAAAATTCAATGAACTTCTTTTCCTCGAAATTCGTCTTGCAATTTCGGTATGTTTCAAAAAAGAGCGTAGAATAAGAAAATATCGTGGAAATCCGACATAAAGATATTTCCTACTTGTGAGTCAGCGTATTGAAAGTGGAATTTTCGATGACGTAATGAGATTATCGAAATGTGGCGCTCATTTTCCAAATGAAAAGGCTCATTCCTCTCGAAATTTCGCATACCCGACTGTGTAAATATTCGAATATTCGGATGAAATTTTCCCTGACCAATTGAAAGGCAAAAACGCCGGGTAAAAAGACTAGAATCGTGTGAAATTGATGTCGCGCAATGAAACTAGCGAGTTTGCAAAAGTCAACAAGAAAAAAGACGAGCATTTCTGATGAAGTACAGCTTTGCTTCAAAGAATAATTCAAAATTTGCAGGTTAAAAATAAACAACGAAAGAACGGAATTTGACCTCGGAATTGCTCACATTCACACGATGATTTACATCAAAAGTTAAAAATTTTATCACGTGATCGAGATTTCGATATCACCATTTTTCAAAACTTCTTCCTGGATCTCACACAGAGCTATGAATTCATCAAAATTTCAATTTCCTCATTGCCCTAACAAAACATGCGTAGGAGGATCTCATGACTTGCAGTAAAATCTCTGTAATAGTCTTAGATCTTCGAGGTCAACAATTTCTAATTTCCGAAGTCCCCACGAAAGTACAAAAAGCGAAAGAATTTTGATGTTAGGATAAAAAATTAATGAATTTATATGGCAAGAAACTGAGTTACGTGAAAACACGAGAAAAGCGCGGAAGCGGAACTCTATTGTGTGGTCGTTGTCAGGGAAGAAGTGTGAAGCAAAGGGAATGCAATTTGCTGACTTATTGCATACCACAGTTGGAGTTCTTCTAAAGACTCACAAAGGGTGAAACTATGCACAACGAATGAATTGAATGACGAGATAAAAAAAGTCTCAAGTGATTTCGACATTCAAACTAAACTATGCTCGATAGAAATTACCCCACGCAAAAGTATCTGCGTTCTTGATGCTCAAAAATTGAACGTTTAAAAAGGCAACAATTCCGAAAAAGGAATCATGCAGGATAAATCGACCTGAAATCACCTACCATTCTTCTAAAATATAGAAGTAAAGGGCATCTAGGATCGTTGTAGCAAGGGATGTTGAAGCTCGGCCGAGGCCATCCTTTCGAAAAATTGGACTGATCTTCACCAGTCTCAAATCTGCCGGAGGTTAAATTCAGAGCCTCCGTAGACGAATATTCCATAAGCCTCGAGTTTCTGAGAATACAAAAAATTAAGCATTGAATCAATTTTACATATAGAAAATGAGACTTTAAAAAAATGACTTGAGAGAAAATCTCTGAGATCCTAACCTTTTACTGGGCTCGTCCATCCTTCCAACCGTCGACGTTGAAGAGCAAAGACTACATTGGGTCGTGGAACAAGAGGAAGAGGACAACTTCGAAATGGTTTTCTTTTTAAATCCGAAAAAATAACCTCTTCCCGAATTTGACTGAATGTACCATTATCATCAATTCGCCTATCACTAGCATCCATTCTTGGCTTTTCCGCGCTTTCAGACTTTTCTTCGTCATTTAAGTCCTCTATCGTAGGTGGGGTCGTCCTATTAAATTTAAATTCCAGCTTTTTGTTTAATTTGTTTAACTAAAAACGTAAAGCGTTTATTGAGCGGGATAAAAATTAGCATAAACTTAACTAGAACATGTCAAATTTTAAAAGATTGAAAATATCCAAGTTAACACAAAAATTTAAAGCGTTTATTATTAAGCGACATAAGTTTCAACAAAAATGACTAGAACATAGAAAATCGAGATTAGATTATTAGTTGAGGTAAGTTCGACAAAGACATAAAAGATGTTAGTATAAATGAAAAAGACAGTTAAAATTAAAACCACCGAATATACAGTAATCTCAAAATTTCAAAGAAACCTTGTATTATAGGGTCCTCTTAAAGTTTCATAGTAGGCGACCTCCTCAGCTAAGGCAACGTTGACTTCTTTAGGACCGAGACTCTCTATTGCGTCGGCGTCAAAGTGCACTCTGAATTATTTAATTATGCTAAATGTTAGTATTTAAAATTCTATGCTAATTGTCCTTATGATTTTCGGAATAATGCACAATATAATTGAAACATCTAAAAAATGAATGATACTTTTTTGCAATTTTTAAAAACTTTACGTAGATTATTTTGTGACACATAGAAAAGCTATGAAATGCAACTTTAATTTTAGAATTTATGACTAATTTTTAAATTTGTAAACATTCTTACTGCTTATCACAAATCGGCTCAAATTTGGGGTCATGATATTGACTAACATAGGGGTGTTCTAGGGCTTGTTCGGCGGTAGCTCGTTTCCGTGGATTCACTTGGAGGAGCTAAATTGAAACTTTAGGTTAAAATTCACAAAAATTTAGGTCAGAATGATATTTGTTTAAAAATCCAGACCATAGAAACGAGACGAATGAATTGTTTGGTGGCCTTGGGGAAAATGGCCTGCCAGGGCACCGCTACTTTCGGACCGCAACTCTGTATCAAATCCAACACTGTGGGAGAGGATACTTTCTCGAGCACCTAGAAATTAGCATAAAGTTAATAAAATGAAATTTAAAAAAAAATATATATATATATATATATCACTTTAGAGTATATATTTTAGTAATCTAGCCATGTCATATACATTAAAATGCGCGCGGCTTCTTATTCTATAATATATTTTAGGTTACTAATTCATCTAAGTCATATATCGTTTTTTTTTATAGAATTCATATTTAAAATGGCGAAGTACCTTTCTTTCCGGCGTTCCAACATAATATACGATCATTCGGATTTGGCTAGGCGTATCTTTGCCGGGCAAAAGTGGCCGTTGGAGTATCATTTCCGATAAAATACATCCGATAGACCACATGTCAACTCTTAAGTCAAAATATTCAATTTAAAAATTACTATTGAAAGTGTGTTGCTATTACTGCGTATCATAATCGAGAATTGAGAATAATAGTTCTGGGGCGCAATACCAAAGGGTAGTCACGTATTTCTAAAAGATAGTTAAATAAAAATATCGACTTTTAAGATATGTATACAAACCGTTTTAATATTCATTTTATTATCCTCGTCGTTGGGCTCTGGTGATTTTACGCATCGAGCCATACCAAAGTCGGCAATCCTTAAAAGGCAATTCCTATTCACTAGCAAGTTCGAGGGCTTCAGATCCCTATGAGCGATTTTTGCCGAGTGTAGGGCCTAGAAATCCAAATTTAATTCGAAATCTTATTATGGTAAAGATTTCAACCTTGATTCCCCTCAAAATCTGATATACGAAATATTGGAAGTGTTGCTCGAGTAATTTCCGTCGGGAATGAATAACCTGATGTAAATCAGTTTCCATTAGATTCATGACGATATAAATGTCTTTGCCCTGAAATAAACTGCGGTAAAAGTGGTGATTTTTTATCAAATCTAGCTTAAATATCTCAGTTTAAACAATAATAAAAAAAACTGATCTTCATCGAAATTCTTACGTTCATGCCCTCTGCCGTGAACATATCCAAAATGGCTATGATATTTTCGTGTTGCAAGTCCCTGAGTATTCGGGTCTCCCTTAGGGTTCGTTTAGCTAGGATATGCGAACTTAGAGCCTGAGGAATTTTCTTGATCGCTACTTTTTCGCCTGATCTCTGAAAATATATATTTATATATAGTAATTTAAATTAAACAACTACACATCGAAATAAATGTGTAATATTATTAAAT